>QVXC01000474.1:0-25444 GCA_003501895.1 Phaeosphaeria sp. A1 3.1a | reverse complement strand
TGTTTACCCACCAATAAGAATCATTGGCCTGTTGGTCATGTTTTCGAGATCGCCCATGTCGGCATGCTTCTCGGCTTTGCGCTTGACGGCGGCGCCAATGACGTCCAGGAGCTCGCGCTCTCGCTGGCCCCAGCCGAGGATTGTTTCTTCGCTGAGTCGGCCCTCGTGTCGGTCCATCTCGAGCTGCTTGATGCGTTCGAAAGCTTCTTGATCGATTGGTCGGCCGTCGTTGCCCTGGCGCAGAACATCACGAAGCGAGACCTCGGCGTTTCCATGTAAGCAGACCTTGAGGTTGCCATCGCTTGTTATGCGCAGTCGGTTGCATGTTCCGCAGAAATCGTTCGTCATGCTCGTGATGAAGCCGACCTTGCCCACGAAGCCTGGCACCTCGTATGTCTTGCTGGTATCGTTCTTGTGTCCGGGGACTGGGCGCAGGTCTGGGTACTTTGTCCGAATGATATCCAGCATTTCCTGGAAGCTGATCATCTTGCCTTGACTCCACTTGTTGCCGCCAAACGGCATGTATTCGATGAAGCGCACTTCGATCTCCTTCTCACGGCCCATTTCCACGAAAGGCAGGATCTCGCGCTCGTTGAGACCGCGCATTACGACGCAGTTGACCTTGAGCTTGACGTTGGCGCCCAGCTTGTTCATCTCCAGTATGCGATTTATCGACTTCATGACCGCATCGAACCCGTTGCGTCTGGTCATGATCTGGAATTGAAACGGGTCCAAGGTGTCCAAGCTGAGGTTTATGCCTGTCAGACCCGATTCCACCATGGCGTCTAGTTTTCTATGCAGCGCAATGCCGTTGGTGGTAAGAGCAAGTTCCCTCAATCCGTTTGCACGCAGACTGCCAATCTGCTGCATCAATGGGACGATATCGCGGCGTACGGTGGGCTCGCCGCCCGTAAGACGGATCTTGGTGACGCCTTGCGAGACGAAGAGGGACGACAGGTAGAAGATCTCGGGGGTGGTGAGCATGTGCTCTGCCGGGGATAGCGGGATACCCTCTGATCAGTAAGTTAGCTTCGTCCCCTCGCTTTTGAGATGGAAGGCACACCTTCGGGCATGCAGTAGAGACATCGCAGATTGCACCGCTCGGTAATGCTAATGCGCAGATAGTCGTGCTGCCTGTTGAATGTGTCCGTCAGGAAGTCGGAGAAAGGCTTCGCTTTGTCAACCGCCGCTATGCGCTTCTCCAGAGCGCTCTGTCGCTGGGGCACTGGCACAGGCGAGACGCCTCCAGGCACTTCGACACCTGGCTCGCGTATTGCGGCATTGGTCGCGATGCCCCGCGCCTGTATCGTGCGTATCGAGCGTCGCAGTTGATGTTCGCCACGAGCTGCTGCCGATCGCCATGCGGTCGGCACCGCCCGCACATTAACCATAGGCGCCATCAGGGAGAGTCGAAGCTGCGAGACTGTCGTCCAACATTGGGGACGGCAAGCATGGGAGCTATATAGGTGGGGAGTCTCGAGTCGACGATGACTGATGTCCCGTCTACACAATTGTGAGTAGCGTGCAGGGATCTGGAGGCTTGGCTTTGACACTAACACAAGAGGGCGAGAGTGGGTGTTCCGCTATGTGCCGCCGAAGTCCGTCCCACGTGCTTGTTATGTCAGACGTCACCTCTAGCTCCTAGGCTACACTATATGAAACCTCATGTTTATAAACGTCACCTAGAAGTACTACGCAGCGTAGGAACTGTACAGAGTTCTTGTAAAAGGTAAGATACTACACAAGTATGCGTAAGAATCAGTAGGTTTTACGACTAAAGACGTGCTATTGTCCTAGAGTTCGAAATAATCTTGATTTGATGTCTACACTGCCATTTCATGCTCTCAGAACAATGGATATGGACGTCTAAGAAGCGCCCCTTCCTCCCTTGCCCGCTGCTTTCATCTTCTCCCTGCGCTGCCTGTCATAGATCCGCTTCTTCAACTTCCTCTCTCTCTCCCTCAAGCGATTTACAAACTTCGTCTTCCCCTCATGTGACAGGAACATGAGTCGAACCACGTATTGCTCGCGAGGTGCCGCACGCCATCGACTTTGTGCTCCCGTAGTTGCCGTGGCTTGAGCGATGAGTCTGACAGGCAGAGATACTTGCCACTCTGGTGCGAGTGCGGTGCTGTTCAAATGCGAATGTGGAATGTCGCCGTCTTCTATGGAAGAATCATCGCTGTCGAACGAGTGCTTCACTGGTGTCAGCTGTGGTGTGGTGATCATCTCGAGCTGCGTCGAGCTTTGAGCGCTCGATGCACTGCCTCGCCGGCCCTGATAGAATTGCCAGGACCCGTCCAGGATGCGTGGGTCGATTTCGGGGCTAATGGGTTCAATGACTGGGCTGTAGGACGCTTTTCGCTCTAAACTCTCGCTCTGCGTATCTATTTCATGCATGAGGTGTGAGTGCCATTGCAGACACGTCTTGCACGAAAGCTGAAAACAAGGCGTGCTATGGTCGATATTGTTCATCGATCTGCCTTTCGTGACACGCTTGGGGCCGCCGTAGTGAAAGGCCCATAATTTGACCTTGCAATCTGTAGGCCGGATACGTTCGGTGGGGGTTTCTTCGATCTTTTCGGCGCTTGTGTTTGGTTGCGTGGGAGCTGTCAGAGCTGCAGTAGCTTGTCCGTCGCTTGTGGATGTCGCTGTCAATGGTTGAGAGCTGAGGCTTTTGGCGGTTGATCTTGTGACCCTTCTGGTAGGCGGCTCGTATGCATTCCAAATCGCCTTTGGGATCCTGACTTTAAGAGCCTGAGACGCAGCAAGCTCTCTGCCGCGAGGAGACGTCCGCATTGTGGTTTGGGAAAGGCAGCCAATATGCGACTGGAACACAAAAGGTGCGATCGAAATCCAAGATCTGAAGGCAATGACAGGTCCAATTGTTGTCCGCTTGCTGGCATTTTATACAACAAACTGTCACCACTGCCGGCCATCACGTTCGAGCAAGCTGATGTGTCACATGTTGTCTCATACCTTATCTATTCCAAGTTGACCAGAGACAAGTCGCGTTGTTGGTCCTAAGCCATGCAGTATATATGCAGAGTATGTCTCAGTTCGAACATTGGTCCCAGTTTCCACCCGCTCTCGCAAATCCTTGGCTGTCCACGAATTTGCTCAGTCTACAGCGACCATATTTATCTGCGTCGCAGAACTCCATGGGGTGAACACGATCGTTGACGATGATGCGGACGAACTCTTCTTCTTCGTGCTTGCACTGCAGTTTCTCAACGTACAACCGCGACGCAAAAGGCACTGTCCATGCTGCTGAATAGCCATGGGTATCTTTAGTCGATTCTATCGTTGTGTTCGACAGCGGTTTTGTTGCGTTGTAGAGGCCAAGGGCTGCAAGCACACCGCTGATATCGTTGTCGTGGCTGAAGTCAGCGTACACCTTTCGGTCCAAGGGAAAGGTCTTTGGGTCGGAGTTCAGGGTGGTGTTGGTGTTGGTGTGGTCTTCGACAGGCTCATTGGTCAACCGCGCCAGGAGCTCGTTCACATAGCCTACGCCCTGTGTTGCGCCGAGAGGGTTACCCACGCTATAGCCGTAATACTTGCCCAGGGTCTGATAGTAGTCGTATGCATGCCACTCCTTGTCAGTGAATAGACCACAGAATTCAGATACTCTCGCATCTGCATGAACCAGCGTGTCGAACGGACACATGTCCATCAGATAGATAATCGAAGTCGCGCTAAGATTCGTTCCAAGCTGCGAGTTGACGCGGTCTTGAATGGGAGGGACAAACTCTTTCACCCATACCTGTTGTGCTCGCGCTCCAAAACCTGAGCCTTCCTCGAAAGCTGGGCAATTATCGTGAGACAACGTGTTATTCCACTTGTGTCCCTCGGGGATGGTGAGGTCGATGCCCTTTGGCGGCTGCCCGCTGGATTCAGACACGCCGAGCAACCACTTTTGCGCCGACTCAACCACACGGTGTTGCCCTCCAGCTCGCACAAACGGCGTATGCTTCTTCATGAGCTTTTGATAGCGACGGTAGAAATGGGCTCCTGAGTTGACCATCTCTTGCCTGCCCGCATCGGTGAGCTGGTCTGCACCGAGAGCAAATTCGTAGTCCTTCAAGAACTTGTATTTCCCAGGATATGCCGTGGCTGTGCTTTGGATATCGGCAATGAGTACACCATACGCCAGTGTTTTCCCAATTGTCGGGTCGCGGCCACCATGGCGCGAGAGGACGTTAGCGAATGTGACTTTGCATTCTTTCGGTGGAGCGACATCGATTTTCGAAGGTACTGAAAACCAGAGAGAATATTGACCCCAGAAATGCGTTGTCTTGGGGCTGCAGCGGTAGCCTTCGTCGATGGTGTCGCAGGATCCGCGTGTCGAGCCAGTATGGGAGCTGTACATATAATTAGAGTCTACTAGATCAGTATAGTTGGTGGAAACATGCCTGATCGTTCCATATAAGCCGAACATTGCGCCACAAACGCATACGATGAGGCCCATGATGCCCCATGGCGATCTATGAGCCTGCCGAGGCCTGATGGGCGAGAATGTTGCCTTTTCGCTCAGCGGAACAGGCGTGTATTCTTGCGAGCGGATGCCGCTCATCCCGTTCCATGCTTTTTCCATCACGATGGCTCTATGCGATGCGCGAAGTCAAATGTTGTGGGTTGTGGAAGTCCATCGTCAGACTGAAACGCGCAGGGCGTGACGTAACCCAGCGCCGAGAGCTTATCGCCGCGGCCGATGTCACAGATCCTCAACGCTCGTCCATATGGTTTTCAGGGGCGACATGGTGGTATGCGACAGGATTGCAAGCCATACAGCAAGCTGCTCGTGGTGTCAATGATGGTAGACGATAGAATGAGGCTCATTGGCGCAGCGTCCGTGGCTTCCCCAGATGAGTGCCAAGCATTTTCGAAAGCTTAAGTTCGCCGCAGTCATCGACCTTGAGAGCACGTATCTTTCGAAGTCCTTCAAGGGGCCCTGCCATGTTGTCTATCATGCACATCTTCATCTCCGGTACCCGCAGATACGCCTTTGACGCGCACATGAGCGATTATGTGCCAGCGAACGCCTAAGTGCTGATGGTGCCGGATAAGCATCAGATCGCAAGCTGATTGGCTGCTACCCCATCTTTTATCGACCATTCGTCACAATGCACGAAGCCCGTTATCGCTAAGGAGTAGCCGACCGCATGATCAAGCTCATCCAAGCCTTTCGTCTCTGCATAGACATGCCTATTATGGATAGGCGACGTCACGGTGGCTTGAAGGTAGCGGAGCGGCCTTCATAGCTCCCTGCGATTTCATGGGGTCGGATCGAGCTTATACTGTTGCGTGCGCCTCTCTTTGTCTCCATTTCTTCCCGCGAACTAGTCCCTACCTTTCCTGCTGTTCGGGAACAGCCACTGAACTCACCATGGCCGAAAGACAACTAGATGATGAAGCGCAATTGCAAGCTCTTGGTCACAAAGGCGAGCTTCAACGGAACCACAGTCTCCTATCTATGCTTGGTTTGGCATTTGCAATTCTGAACTCCTGGACTGCACTGTCATCTTCCCTCGGTCTAGCATTACCTTCAGGTGGTTCAACGAGCGTCATTTGGGGGTTACTCACGGCTGGGATATGCAACCTTGCGATAGCTGCATCACTGGCAGAATTCTTGTCGGCCTTTCCCACAGCTGGCGGACAGTATGTAGCCTTGAAACGTTGATTGGCTTGCCTAACATTCTGCAGATACCACTGGGTTGCGGTAATTACGCCAAAACGCTGGGTCCCGCTGGCATCCTGGATTACTGGATGGATCAATGTGAGTGGCTGGATAGCTCTCACAACCTCAGGAGGACTTCTCGCATCCCAACTTATTTCCGGCTTAATATTGTTATTCCACCCCGACTTCACGTTGAAGCCATATCAAGTATGGCTCGTATACGTGGCGTGGACCCTTATCGCATTCTTCGTCAATGCATTCCTTAACAGACTTCTACCCTATGTCACTCGATTTGCATTCATATGGTCTATTGGTGGCTTTGCTATCGTCTGCATCACAGTCTTGGCTTGCGCTTCACCAAACTACGCGTCCGCTGAGTTTGTTTTCACCGACTTCATCAACGAAACAGGCTGGCCAGATGGCATTGCCTGGCTGCTTGGCCTTCTTCAAGGAGGATTTGGCATTACTGGTTATGATGCTGTGGCGCATATGGTGAGAAAGCCGCTGTACTAAGCGTACATCTGAGACATTGCTGACTTCGTACACCGTCGGTTTAGATCGAAGAGATCCCGAATGCGTCCATCGAAGGCCCAAAAATCATGATCTACTGTGTCTGCATCGGAACCGTCACTGGCTTCCTGTTTCTGATGATCCTTCTCTTCGTCTCAGGCGGCGATGCACAAGAGATTATCAAAGCTGCATCGGGACCGCTGCTTCAAATCCTATACAACGCGACAGGCAGCCGAGCCGGGGCAGCCTGCCTCCTCATGTTCCCACTGATTTGTATCCTATTCGCCGAAATAGCCATCATGACTACATCTTCGCGGATGACATATGCGTTCGCCAGAGACGGCGGTGTCCCCTGGTCTCCCTTCTTCTCAAAAGTTCATCCTCGGCTCGGACAACCGTTGAACGCTCTGATTCTGGCCGCGACGCTGACTATCCTGTTTGGGCTCATCTTGATCGGCTCAAGCAGCGCTTTCAATGCTTTGATATCAGCGTCTGTCGTCGCGCTTGGTGTCTCATACGCTATTCCCATCGCTATCAACGTCTGCCGGGGCCGAAAGATGCTACCGCCACGGGCCTTTCGACTGCCCAACACAATCGGCTGGGCTGCGAACTTGCTAGGCCTTGCCTATACAATCGTGACGACAGTGCTTTTCTTGTTCCCACCTGAGCTACCTGTAACGACATCTAACATGAGTATGTGAACAGACCTGCTTGATTTCTTCAGATTGCTAACTGCCCTAGATTACTGTGTAGTCGCCTTCGGTATCATCCTCTTCATCAGCACTTTCCAATGGCTCATCGACGGACGCAAGAACTTTACTGGACCGAGGACAGATATGGGGCTGGAAGTTCTAGAGGCGATGAAAAGCAACGAACACCCTGAAACTGAGGACAGACACATTAAGATCGCTGGAGAAGAGCATGGTACACAAGCTTCGCATTGATTAAACATGGATGATTGGTATAGCGCAAGCCAGCGTGCCTGAATATGTTATCTATCATCTTCCCGGTGCCCATGGTCACCGCGATTCCAGTTCTTGTTAATGTCGGTCTTATACAAATCATTGTTATCTTCTAACAGCATTCCGGATATTGTCACAATACAATGAACTGCGAAGTGAAACCTCTCACTCGGAAGTCCACGCGTGGATCCAAGCTTTCCCTTGCAGCCACATTCACTGATCGGCTGCGACGCCTGTGCGTGGTCGCTCCGCTCCTGTCACTATATATACTACGTAGACCCTCTGATCACTTCTTCTTACACAGCTTGCGACCGCAACTTTCGACCACCTCACCTTCTGATCTCTCCCACTTGCAAAGCTTGAGACCACAACTCACGACCACTTCAACGTCGATCGATCACCCTGCACATCCGCAAGCCCTCATCACTCGACGCAATCCCACTTACCGTTCAACACAGTCCACAAGACAGGAAACATGAACTCCATCCGGTTCGTCAAGAACATGTTTGGTGGCGCCACCAACAATACTGGTAAGCAAAGCAGTCCTGCGACCATCAAATATAGGCTGGCACATACTAACACACGAGCCTCTACAGCGACCACTTCTAAGACCACTACGCCACCTGCTCAAAATCAAGCTACGGGCACTAAGACCCCTGAGACATCCGATGAGGACTCCAAGGACACCGCCGCCATCCAGGCGCAACATGAAAAGAAGTCAGGCGATGTCAAAAACGCACAGTTCGACGACGGTAATGACGGCAACGACAGCCGCATCAAGTTGCAGCCAAAGCGCCAGAAAGACCGCCATCAGAACTCTACATCCGCGACGACGTACACACGCCCAGACCGTGCCTCCGAAGTCGTTTTCGAGGAGTTCAATGATCCGACCGACCCCAAACCCCATGGTTATATGGGAACGATGGGCGGTGTACGCTTCGCCCACTCCTCAGTTGAAGACTACTGCCCATGTGGGCACGGCGGTGGTCATTATCTCTCTTGCGGCCATACCGTGGTCGGATCCGAGGCGTGTGGCTCCAACTGCAAGGCTGGCACCAAGTTTGAACAGCCATTCAACTGCCCTCAATGCCAGGATATGGTAAAGGCTGTGCTCAAGACACAGTTCACGCAGGAGCAGAAGGAGAAGGTCAACTCTCTCAAGCGGATGAAAGATCCACTCGCCATCCCTGTAGCTGTGGAGTACGTCGCGAAGTACCTACCATCAGCAAAGGGAAACCTCGCCCCAACTGTGCTGAGCTTGTTGGAGCCAGGATATGGCCGCGAATGTCTCGATGTACCGAGCGAGACGAGCGAGCGCAAGACGATTGCAGAGCTTTTTACCGAGCATCAGAGCACGTTGGAGCAGAAGACTCGCGCACATCTGGCTGAAGACAATCTCGGCCCTCTGAACAAGCACGAGAAGCGGAAGGCTTCCGGTCCTGTAGCGGATTCACCAGCAACGGACGGAGAAGTGGTGACACCGGTCACCATCAAGAAGCAGAAGGCGAAGCTGGCGACGCATCCCGAGCCAATCACCGAGGCGAATCGTGGCATGAAGCGCGCCCTTCTCGAAAACGACGATAGTTTCTTGGAAGGAGAGACCTTGGTGGAGAACGACATCCCTCCACCCGTCGACAAGAAGCCGAGGCAGAAGCTTCAAGTCCACCGCGAGCCTGTCACTGAGGCAGGCCGTGGTAGGAAGCGTGCCATCCCCGAAGAGGACGAGGGAGTTCTCGATGGCGAGACCTCGGTGGAGAACGAGTCCCCTTCGCCTGCCAACAAGAAGCTCCGACAAAAGCTTCAAATTCACCCCGAGCCGATTTCTCCTGACACACATGGCACGAAGCGCAAGTTAGATGGTCGAGAGGTATTCGCCAATACTGTTCGGCCGTCGAAGCGCACCCTGTTGAGCTACCCACATGTGTTTGGCGATGGGCATTTCATGCCGATTCCGCCAGCTGGAACCAGCAGTATTTGTAAGGAGCAGCGCAAGCAAGACCAGAATCAGTACCTTCGCTATGATGGAGGAAGCAGGGGTCCGCAAAACTGGGAGGTTATACCGGGCCAGGTGGTGGTCATTCCGGTTGTCCATTTTGGAACCTAGATGATGAGCTCTTATCATGTGTAGACTGCTACATACGCGAATACAATATCATCTTCTAGTCTATTGTGTGCCTACTCGCCTCCTGGATAGCTTATGACTTTTGCAAGATGTTGGGCATTCTCCGTTGTACTGCCAGCCTTACGGCACCTCCCTCCCGTGACCGGCCGACCGACATTGTAAGCCACAGCCCATCTGGACCCCAAAAGCCTCGCGATAAGTGCCATTGACAAATCGCAGTGTTCTCAATTACATTAAAACAGTTAGCAACTTGTACATTACAAGGGAGTGCCTTGTGCTGTGGCTGAGGTGAGATGCTTGACGATTGGCTGGACGCCACATGCGGTTTAGCGTTCGGGGTGCACATGTCGGACTTCCACAACAGAGCGATCTGCAAACATGTACTAATCACACAGAGGATCCGTGAGTTGTATACAAAGCCGAGTGGGTCTTCCTGATTCAAAGATGGGTGCTTTGACTTTCTTCACTCTACTTCTCAGGACCAGAGGCGGAGGCGGGGCGCATAGCATTGAGCATCGAAAGAGGTACCGCATCTCACAGCTGCACGCATGAACAACTCACTGACTGAACGTATTTTAGACATATCATCAATTGAAGTATTGAAATAAGTCATTGTCAGCAAAATGGCACGCCTTCGAATCTGGTTCCGCAGACACGTCCGCGGTCTCCTCCGGACAGACGACAACAATCCCTCTCCCCAAGGCGGCGGACAACGCAAAAGCACTCCTGCCGTCCCTCTGAAAGACATTACCATCTCGGCACCCATCCTCGTCAGCAACGACGGCATCACCTTCAAGATACCCGCCACTAAACCCCGTCCACGCCCTCAGTCACTGCCACTGCTGAATTTCAACGGCCCAGACCTCTCTGAAACACTCCGCCACTCCTCCACTGAATTCACTATACTCGACCTCAAGGATATCAGTATCGACGATGAAGTGCACTCGATTGCATCCCCCAGCACTGTAGCTGAAGAAGAAGACTTCGACTTCGACTTTGACATCGAAGCCGCGCCCTCCCTCTGCTCAGACTCCGACAACGAAGACATCATGCCTGAGCATCAATGGCCCGCAACACCTACCTCTCCAGCCCGCTACAGCCGAAGACCCAGTTTGTTCCAAGTTATCGGCGCAGGACCGCACACGCCGCAGGTACAGGTGATGTCTTCGCGCCCTCATTCATTCATGGACGCAAGTTACGCAGGCAATCTATCTGACGCAGGCGATGCCTCCAATCGCCTTAGTCGCTACAGTGTCATGAGCAGAGAGAGCGAGCGCCGCAGTAAGCGCGCGAGCGTGCTGAGCCGTTCAAGTTCGAAGAAGAATGATAGGAGGGCGAGTATGTTGAGCCAAGCGAGTGCGAGGAATAAGCGAAGGGCGAGTGTTATGAGTATCGGAGCTGGCAAGGACGGGGTCAGTCCTGGAGAGTGGGAGGACGCGGATGCGAGTAGGAGGTTTAGTAGAAGGATGAGTTGGGGTTTCGAAACGTATGCGACGCATACCAGTACGTATACGCCTATGAGGATTTGATGTTCAGTAAGTGATACTGCAGAAGGAGAGGTTATGGGTTACAAGATGTATGTATTGCATACCAGTGTTTTTGTGTCTGTCAGGACTGGATAATGGGTCCTTGGGATGTTTTGGGACATTGTTGGAGGTCTCATCAGATTGCTTAGAGAGCGAATTATATCCTTTTGCAATTTTGTATGTTCCTTAAGCTATGTATAGCCTTCACCTCATGCTTACAAACCGCACCCTGGAGTACTACACATCATAAAAACTGTACAAACTTTTCCTTAAAGGTAATTAAGGTACTACAGGAGTATGCGTAAGAATCAGTCGTCTTATTCCTCAGACCTGTTCGCATGGAAATCTTAGTGAGCGGGTATGTGCGGTGCGTGACCAAAACCCAGCTCTTTCGTAACGCCCGCATGTCTTGATCCCCCTCCTTTCATCGCATGGACTCATAGGTTGACGATCTCGGTGAACCCACATACGCGGTGCATCACCAAAGACCTGCTCCTTCGTAGACGAATCTATTTTCTGCTGATGTATATGAAGAAGGTAGGTTTCAATGAAGGTCCACTAAGAGATCACTGTCTTCGAAACTGGTAGATGTACATTGTAATTGCTTCAAAGGAATACATACGTTCAATTATATATGGTAACTAATCGATTCAACAGCATGATCTTGGCAGATTTTGAAAATCGTGCTGCCCTTTAGCTTTCCCTGGCAATGTTACAGCGATTATCATTATATGCTCTAAAGTTTCTCCCAAAACTCTGTCCAAAATGTCTCGACTGTGCCTGACATAGAGGATCTCTTGTTCATGAATTCCATAGTGCTTTTATGGACCGATTTATACCAGTATCGGCGATACCACTAACGGCGTTCAAGCTCTGACAACGAGGCTACAGAGACTATCCTTAAACCATCGATTTCCATCGCAATCTCCTGAAGATACCTATGATCGACCCGATGCTTCGTATACGCTCTCGCGCTCTTCGCCTGTTCGCCAATGCCCGCCCAAGGATGAGATGCACCCGATTGCCTTCTCGAGTCCATAGAAGAACTAGGATGGAACCTCAATATTCGAGTTTGCTGATAGCAAGGCGCCCGTGCAGATCCAACTAAGCCAAGTCTCGTTCTCGTAATTGATGAAGCGCGACAGGGGAGTAATAAGGCCCTCGCAACCTAGCTCAGCCTGACGCAGAACAACTTTGCATTCTGGATGGCGAGCCTTTAGTTGCAGTACTTGGATTAGCTCGATATCTTCAGAAGGGTCAACCACTAGCTCGAGATTCTCTAGCCCTTGACGCCATAGGTCGCGAGTCGGGGCTTGGTCTCTGGTGAGACTAGGGCGAATCCAGTGATGTAGGATTCCACGTCAGACAGAGCCACGGTATGATGTCGAAATTGCATTGGCTCGAACTCTTTGCGAATACGCTGACATGTATCGACTTTACGGCAGTGTGATAAAATACTTGTTTTTGCATAGTGCTGTGGGACCTTATATTATTATTAAGAGGATACTGTACAGTTTATACGTACGTGTAGAACTCCTAGGTGAGCTTTGTGCACATGAGATTCTGTACGGTAGTATGGCTGCAGCGGTGCATCACTAAAAACCACCTCCTTCGTAGTCGCAAGAAACGTTCTAAAAATATCTTGACCAGTCCTTCAGGCTAAACAGCACACCCACAAATTTGACTTCTTTGGTCAGATACGCTGGTAGTGGGAGTCGTGATATCCAATGAAAAGTGCGGTGGAATCGAACTGATAGCCCAAGACATTTCAAGCCTATTCGTTCGGCGCAGTCCAGGCGATTCAAGAAGTCCCAGACCTCGCCAGTTCCGACAGTTTGCGTCCACACTGATTGCTGGCATGTATGGAAAGCTATCTTCATTGGCAGCAGTGGGTGCTCTATGAAGGCGAAGATGAAGCTTGATATGCTGCCAACAGGTACCGCAAGTTGGTTGAAGTACAACGAGCGGAACTCAAAGCGGATGCTTCGGCACGCGTGCATGAGACTGAGGTAGGGTACACGAAGTCGGTCGTGTTTCTCGGGGTTGGTGCGTTGAGCCGAACGATTACGACGAGCGATTGCTTGCAGAGCATAGTTGGCTTTGTAAACTGTCTCTAGCGGTACATCGTCTATGACCATCTGGTATATCTGGTTGCGTAGTTCTGTGCGAAGTGGTTAGTATCTGCAGTGTACACATAGGGGAGAGACACAAACCTGCAGGTAGATCCACGAACGAAAGTTTGTGGGTGGGGAGGTGCACCAAATCTCCCCCAGGTTCAGGTCCGGTCGTCGTCTTCTGAGATCCCGCCAGATCCATCATTATTTCGAACACTGTGAGTAGTCAGCTTTGCTTGGGCGGATAGTATTGCAGGGCAACATACAGACCAAATTCTCGTAGAGATTGACTAGAAGTTGTCGTGTTTCGTGGTCGAAGTAGAAGTATCTGCGCAAGTAAAGAGGACAAGAGGTTCAGGGTGAGGGGCGGTGATCGTTCGTGCACAATGACGAATAAGGTTAGCGCACCACGAGCATAAGTGAAATACCGAATGCGAGGAGGGGCTCGCTGCATGTAGAAATCAAGGGTGAGAGTAAGCATGCTTCCATTGGATTTTGACGTTGTGATCACGTCTTTTCACTGAAAAGCTTTGCATGGTGCGACATTTGACTGAGATCACTACAATAATATACATTTCAGCCCGATACAACTCACGAGATGTGTATGCAGGCTACCACTTAACCCATAAAATCTGGTATTGTGAAGGTTTAGCTTCGTGAGAAGCAACATTTCATTTTCGTCGAACTGAACCGTGGTACTGTGCGGCACCTGGTACCATGGTACACCGAAGTACACATCTCGCACACCCAGGCAGTAGCAAGATTCGACTCACGTTACAGTTTAAGATTGTTCACAATTATTATGCCGTAACAAAGATTTGTGAATACATTCAATTTCTGTATAAGGGGGCTATCGACGATCGACATCAAGCGCTGTCATGCACTTTGGTTCATGTTCGTGGGACAATAACTAGAAGCTCAACGCCCTTGGAATCTGGTTGTGCCTCGCCATCTGTCCTCTTCATAGAGCACAATATACCGCCTGATGATATCCAACTCCAAGCTGTTCAAGCAAGCCCAATCCCAGAAATCGTATCCATGGCCTTCTGTTCCATGCCCTAATCAGAGTAGGATATGTTGATCAACAACCCAGGATAGTCCAGACCTATCTGCCTCCTCAGCGCAGTCGAGTTATCCCACTCAGTGGGCCAGGGTGGCGTCGAAAAGTTCCAAGTCGCTTTGGCGAGAGTACGAAGCACAACACGCAAGCGAATCTTGTCTATCCTTCCCAAGTACGAAGTCGTGACGCGCGCCGCATTGAATTGGCCGCCCTTGATCAAGTGAAGCCATGTCTTGTTCTGATTATTGATGAGATGTATCATTGGCGCGACACGTGCGTCGTGCTCAGGCATAGATGAGCGCACCTCGATTTTGCAGGCCCCATTAAGGGCTTTGAGGCGGAGCAGCGGAAGCACGTTGTTCTCGACAGCTTCATCTATCGTGATCTCAAACCGCCCCACAGTCTTGTAGAAGACATTGAAGGCCGTCTTCCACTGCTTCCTCGGGTGTTCGATGAAAGCGTATGTAAAGAGCGCAACGGCCGAGATAGGCACCGCATGATTACCGATGTAAAGTGGGCGAAATTCTTTGCGAATAGCCGTGCAGGTTTGCGAAAGACCCAGGAAAGGCATACGCAACATTCTGTCTCCAGATGGAGGACGAGAGTGGCCGCGAGTACCTCCGACACCGTGGACGATTGTGTGCGAATTGTGTTGCAGAGCCATCTCGTAGATGTTGTCACGCAGTTCTGCCGGCAATTCGAGGAATGGGAAGAATTGAGCTCACGCGCGCTCCAGGAATCGAGTGGAATCAGGATTGGCTGCCATTTTTGGACACTTGACCGAGGCGAGTTTCTGTTGGCTGTGGCAGTTGAGATATGTGAGCAGAATGGCTCGTGTAGAAGAGCGATGCACCAGATGAAAGCTAAGTGTTAGAACTTCCGTTTGCTTTACTGGCGAGAGTGACGTAACGTGCACTCATGTTCGAGTGCGACCTGACGTGAATGCGAATGCACGTCCATGAGTGAGGCTTTCACGAAGTGCACATCATAGTTGCTTTTCGTCACTCCGAGCGAACGGAGAGCCACCGCCGCAGTCACGTGCGCATCGATAACTCGAAGATTGCATGACTTAGCTTTCGTCCAAATGGTGAAGTTTCATTGTTGGACTATTTCGTACAGTGGTGGTGAACGTTCCGGGGCTACCGCGGAGAACGTTTTCTTTGACAAATGGTGCAGAGCTACTGGCTCCGCGGCTCCTTCAGAACCAACCAGCGGGTCCGGAACGCGCCATGCAATGGTCCGTATGCAATGTATGACGATAAAAGCTTTTGTGTATTCTTGAATTGCTTACCGCGCATTTTCTTGGGCTATGTGATTGCATTTATGTTAATACGGTCTGGCATCTTCTCTCATCAATGCTTTCATTGTCGCCTCTAGGGATCGGCAGCTTCGAAATACAGTAGCTGTTATTGATATCACTAAAACACGTTGTTTTGCTAGCAACGGGCCAGATTTGGACACACCAGGCCCAACTGGTAAAATCTCTTTTGAACTATGCCTCCAATTCCATGGCGAGTGCAAACGACCGACCATCCTGGCTCTACGAGGAAAGAGATCGAACAGGAACCTGATTGGAAAACTGGGAATCAGCATGAGCACCGCATTGGCTACAGAAATCGATATGATCGGAAGCCGGGTGTCACACACGAGCAAGATGAGCACACTGAGACAGACGATATTGTTGGCGAAGCACGCAAAGATTATGAGAGTCTCAAAAAGAAAGCGAAACAGGGCGAATTGCTCAACTTCCGGGACATCGTGCTGAACGAGAAGGACTTGCATCTCCGGCACCCAGAGAACAGGAGTCTCGGTTGGAGATTTGTTCTACAATGTACCGAAGATTGGGTCAAGAATGCCGAGGATTGGCCGGCTAATGTGCAGAAGAGGAAGAAAGAGGAAGACGCCAAGGAGAAAGAACATGATCAACACAAAGAAGACAATGGAAAGGCCCCCAATCAGAGTGATGGAGCCTTGAACGAAGAGAAGTGGAAGCGTGAGCATGGCGAAGGGAAGAAGCATCATGATGCCTACGCGGACGGTGCGGAAGATTCTGGTTACTCAAGCGAGGGATCTGATAAGGAGAAGACGGAGTATGAGAAGCTTCGCGAGCGGTACTCGCCCCAGGAGATTGCACTTCTGCGAGCGTTACAGCATGAGAAGGACTACATCAAGACGCTTGAGCAAAATGATGGAAAGCGCAAGAGTCCACAGAAGCACAATCGGAGCACAATATCAATCGACGAAGCTGATCAATTTTCCCCTGATAATTGGTTACCTAGATCGTCAGACCTCATACGTTTGACCGGCAAGCATCCAATGAATGCTGAAGCACGGCTTACGCCATTATTTGAGGCAGGACTAATCACGCCGAACGAACTTCACTACGTTCGGAATCACGGGGCTGTGCCCCGAATCCTATGGGAGTTTCATGAGCTTGATATCGAGAATGGGAAGCTTGTGCTATCCATGGACGACTTGAAAAACAACTTCGAGACTACCAACATCGCAGTTGCGCTCGCTTGCGATGGAAACCGTCGCAAAGAGTTGAACATGATCAAGAAGTCCAAAGGTTTCAGCTGGGGCTCTGGTGCCGTCTCTTGCGCCTATTGGAAGGGTCCATTGGTCAGAGACGTCCTTTTGAAAGTCGGGGTCTCTGAAATAATGCCAGGTGGCAGACGCTACTGGGTCAACTTCGAAGGTGCCGATGAGCCAAGTGAAGGCAAGTATGCTACTAGTCTGCCATTCGACTATGTGATGGATCCCACAAACGACGTTATACTTGCCTACGAGATGAACGATGTGCCACTTCCGCCAGATCATGGCTATCCAGTCCGTTTGATGATTCCGGGATATGTGGGTGGACGCTGTGTGAAGTGGCTGAAGCGAGTCTGGATCAGTGACAAGGAAAACGAGTCACACTACCATATCTGGGACAATCGAGTGCTACCATCCTTCGTCACCGAAAAGGACGGCGCATTTGCAGAGACTCTTTTCAGACACCCAGACACTGCATGCAACGAGCAAAACCTGAATTCGGTCATTGTCAAACCCGCTCAAGGAGAGCAGATACCACTTTCTTCAGCACGGAAAGGAAAAACATATCGAATCGAGGGGTACGCGTACGACGGAGGCGGTCACGAAGTTCAACGCGTCGAAGTGTCGCTCGATGATGGCGAAACATGGCTCTACTGCATCCGAAAGTTCCCAGACGCTCCTATTCGACACGGCAACAAGTTTTGGACATGGCTGCACTGGAATGTTGACGTCGAAATCACTCATCTTCTGCAAGCAAAGAGTATCACAGTCCGGTGCTTCAACGTGTTCAAGAACACGCAACCAAAAGATCCAAATTGGAACGTCATGGGCATGATGAACAACTGTTGGTATGTTGTCAAGCCATCGATCGTGCAGGATGAAAACTCGGATACGCCTGCGATTCTCTTCCGACATCCAGTAGAGCCAGGTACTGCTGATGGAGGATGGATGAAACCAAGTGTCGAGAATCAGATCGCGTGCGCGAAGCAAGAAGCTGGTGCTCCACAGAAGCAATTCACGCGGCAAGAAATCGAGAAGCATGATAAGGAGGACGATTGCTGGCTTGTTGTTGACGGCAAAGTGTATGATGCGACGAGTGTACTTGCGTGGCATCCAGGCGGTAAAGCAGCAATTCTGGGACATGCAGGAAAGGTGCATGCAGAAACAAGTAGCGAGTTTGAGAGCATACATGATGACTATGCTTACCAGAAGCTCAGAGGTAAGCAAAGACTGTGTTTGAAGCCTCGACATTCGCTGACGGTTGTATGATCAGAGTGCATCCTTGGTACAGTTACAAACAAAGCGGCAGCTTTTATCAAGCAGCAGGCCGAAGCTGCTGCAAAGGAGCTAGCAGAGTCCTCCAACGACTCGGGAAAAATTGTGCTCCAAAAGCATCGATGGGTCCCAGTCAAGCTTATTGATCGCAAGTCGATTTCAGAAGATACGCGCGCATACACCTTCGGTTTACCAGCAGACAAGCCAGATCTCGGTCTCGGTACCTGCCAGCATGTTCAACTTGGCTTCCACCTCAAAGACCGCATGTTGATTCGCTCTTATACGCCTACAAGACCGTTACTGCCCGACGGTCCAAGCGACGATGAAGGGAACGAGCAAGCAGTCAAAGATGGATCTGGAACTTTCGAACTTACAGTGAAGACTTACTTTCCAACTGACGCTCAACCCGGTGGCGCCATGTCCAACATCCTCGATTGTATGCCAATCGGCGAAGAGATTGAGATTCGCGGCCCCACGGGCGAAATAGTCTACAACGGCAATGGCTCATTTACGATCTCAGGCAAGGAGTACACTTTCAACAAGATCAACCTCGTCCTCGGCGGCAGCGGTATAACGCCAGGTTACTCGCTGATCGCGCGAGCACTTCTTGCGTCTAGTGAGAAGACGCAAATCCGAGTTGTGGATGCGAACAAATCTGAGAAGGATATACTTCTCAGAGAGAAACTGGATGAGTTCGAGAACGATGGTGATGGTCGGCTGAAGATTACACATGTCTTAAGCCATCCGAGCGATGAGTGGACTGGTAAAAAAGGACATGTCGATGCGGACATTATCAAAGAAAGTCTGTTTGAGCCTGGGCCGGAGACTGGCGTGTTCTTGTGTGGGCCGCCAGCTATGATTCAGAAGGCTGCTTTGCCCGCCCTGAGGGACTGGGGTTTCAAGGAAGACGGGAATGTGTTCGGTTTTTAGATGTCATCTTTGCTGTTTATTAATTTCTATAGTTCTGCTCTCCCGTAATGCAAGTCTTGCTCTCGCAGTAGTGCCTGTCGTGTATCTCACCCTCTTACTTACAACAAGGCAACTGTGACTGCCACCTTAAACATGGCCAGTAATGCCTTCCAAATACAAATCTTCTCTAGTATCTCCCAACACTGACTGACCTTATGGACTCCGCCGTCGCCATCCAAGCTCCACAAATTATCACACACATCACTATCCCAACATGGCCACCCCCATAGCATCCAACGACAATCTCCGCCCAGCACCACTTCTCCCATCACGCAACCCAACCCGCGTAACATCCAAGGCCGAGCCCTCGATCTCGCCCTCACCCGACCTCGAAGCCCAGCAACCCCCTCCCCCGTCCCGCCACCACCCCCTCATCCCAGGCTTCAACAATCCCCCACCCTTCCTCACCTTCCTCCGCCACTCCTGGTACGATATCGCCACGCAGTTCCTCTGCCTGATCACCGCCTTCCTGTTGTACAAATTCTGTCCGCCTATCATGCCACGATTCTTCCCTCTCTACCCTGGCGTCGAAACGAGCAGCTGGGGACTGAAGTACGGGCAGCCGTATCTGAAAGAATATATCGACACGAATGTGAGCGCGATTGTGAGTTTCTTTGGACCAGCGGCGGTCATGGGGGGCATTGCGCTGTGGGGTACGAGGAGGTTTGAGGATGGGAATGCTGCCGTACGTATAGCCCCTACATCTACATCTCGTCTGTTCTCTCGTCAGCCTCTGCACCCAACCACACGGCGCTGGCTAACTCTCTGACATATCCAGCTCATTGGTCTAGGCTACGCCCTCTCCACATCCACCCTCTTCCAACTCCTTATCAAAATCTTCATCGGCGGTCTCCGCCCCCATTTTCTCAGTATCTGCAACCCCAAGCTCCCACCCACATCTCCAGGCATACCAACCTGGAAGGCTAGCGAAGTCCACTTCTTCACGCCCGCCCAAGTCTGCACCGCCGACGCAAAAACCATCAAAGAAGCACAAATGTCCTTTCCCAGCGGCCACGCGTCCGCCGCATTCGCTGGATTTGGATTCCTCGCACTTTTCCTCAACGCAAAGTACAAGGTGCTGAGTTCAGGTGGTCATTTTCGGCAACACCATGGCAGTGAGAGACAGCGCGGCCAGCTGGGCGTGTCGGGCCAGTCAACCCAAAGAGTCCACCACTGGAAGCTCGTTCTCTTCGTCTTTCCATGGTCGATTGCTTTCTTGATGGCACTGAGCAAAGTGCGAGATGGGTGGCATCATCCCGTGGACGTGATATTTGGGGCATTGGTTGGCACGGTGTTTGCGCATATGGCGTATAAGATGGTGTATAGGAATGTGTATGATGAGAGGACCAATCATTTGCCGTTGGGCGGGAAGAGCGGAGAGGGGGTTCGGTTCGGAGATGAGGGGCCAAAGGAGGCCTGAGGTGTTTCCTCGTTTAGTATGTCAGCATGGGAGATTGTATTGCTTGGATTGTTCTTGGATGGTAAAGCTGTATTGTTAACGCGGTCTCTTCTTGTTAAGCTCGAAGCTTAGGCTAGGTGCTCCAACGTGTTCTTCGTTCGGAGATTGGAGATCCTGTTCGCACAAATTGTAAGATCACGAAGCAAATGACGACGTAGAGACACAGAAGTAGACTGGTATATACATTGTTGTACATATGTTACATATGTTACATACCTATCCATACACCTACGCAGTCCTCTCGCTATGTACTTCCTCTTCCTCCTGCTTCTTCGCCGTCTCGTACCTCTTTCCTCGGAACGCATACACACCCCAATTACTGCACGTAGCGTCATGCGGGTCCAAGTCGTTCAGATCCCATCGCAGACTCCTGAACAGATTCTCGCCTGGCTCGAGCAACACATCCATCTCGTTTCCGAAGCGCTTGTTCAGGAGATCCATATCCTGCTGCATGTCCCATGGGCTATATCCAGTGGCGATGATGGGGCACTTGGTCTCCAGCAGGAGCGGGAGTGTCTCTTCCCATTCGTGCATGGACCTAGGGTTCCCGAAACCTGGGTGAAACACGACGAAGCAGTCAAAGTATGGATCATACGGCTGGAAGTGTCCAGCCTGGTGGAGATTGTGGTAGTACTCGACATAAGTGCTGATCTTCATGGCGTTGGAAATACGGTCTTCGATGACGGCGCCGAAGGGGTTCAGCGGTGTCTTTTCCGGCAGCGGCAGCTCCTTCTCGCGGTTTGCCATGCTTTCGGGGCCGATGAAGTGGAGGGAGAATTGTACTCGGTGGAAGAGATAGGCGAGCTGCATCCATGTTTCGCGGGGCAGGGAGGACTCGGCGCGGGCTCCGAGGATGAAGAGGCGGACGGAGGGTGGGGCGAGTTTGGCGTTCTTCCAGGTATCGCCGCCACCGGTTCGTGGTGGGTGGAGGGTATGTCGAAGTGCTGGGATGATGTTAGCAATCGGTCCGTAGAGTTAAGAGAGTTACTGCTTACCGCTGAAGCTCTTGAGTCCTTCTGGTGTCATGCGACCATTCTTCCTCAAATTGTACGGACTCAGCTCGTTGATCACACTGGCAATTGTGATCGGGTAAGTCAGCAGCTTCGTAGCCTGCCTCATCTCCCGGTCTTTGTTCAGCGCATCAAAGTCTCTCGTATACAAATATGTGTCCCAGCTCGTCATGTTGACCAAGATCTCCTCCATTTGCGGTTCCGCAAACTGGAATTCTTTGAAGAACCTTCCACTTCGTAGATCGTGGTCGTCCTCATTGGATTGTCGCAGCACATCGCAGACCTCCAGATGTGCCTCGTAGTCGTCCGCCCAATGTTCTTCACAGCAGTAAACTGGTATTCCGCAGTCTGGACATTCAAAGTCTACGTGGGCTGGTGCGGTGCCTGTTTCGGAGGACTTGCGGGCTTCGAGGTCCATGGAATTGTGCGGTGCGCGCGTAGGCTTATGCGAGGGGTGAGGGCAGTAGGCATGTTGTCGCATGAAAGCTGCTCGTTTTCGTATCTGGGGTATTGGCGAGTCTGTGAACGAGTTGAACAAATTGTCTTCGGTCAGGACCATTCTCCGCCGGATGCCCTCCGGATCAATGTACTCATACGGCTCGAATGGCTTGTCGAACTTTCGGTTGGGCGTCGTAGAGAGTTCTCGTCGAGGCAAAGCAAGCTTTGGATTGGTCAGACATTTGGTGGAATGATTGCGGTGCGCGGGGACATTTTGCGTGAGGGGTCGAAATGGCTGTGATGATCTCAATTGGCTGCGAGAGCTCTTGATGAGCGATAGACATTGTCTACATGTATACGTAGTCCGCATCTTGCAGTGCTCGTGCCCTCGAACAGAGGATGATGAGCTGCTACAATATGGAGTGATCATTCACGAAGCTACGCTAGCCATGACGCGCCAAGCCGGATCGGACTTTCGTGCGGCCGAAGGTCTTCGAGTCTTCAAGTCCTGCGATTTGATCGCCCATCAATCGACTGAACAATTTCTCATGCAGTCACATCAGGCCATCTTGCTAGCTGCCCATTCCTTCTGCCACTCTTCGAAATCAACATCGCCGTGCCTGACCCATTGCAGGTATGACCTCAACCACAAGTCAGGCCTGGGTCCGGCCGAAAGTCGGGCCGCGTCACGGGCGGCCTTCTCCTGCGCCGATGACAGTGCATGTCGATATTTGAAAAGTATACGATAGCCTTGAGATTATTCTTCTTCGGGTTGATGCTGGAAAGCCAGGTAACCGCCTAGGCGACGCATCCGTATCTCATTTCTTGACTGGTCCGCGATGTCTTGATCGGGGAAATGGTTACGAAAGCGACTTCGACAGTCCAGGGTACATCAGGACTTTGAACCTTTGGATTGTGCCGTTGTCTGGTACCTCCAAGGTGATTAGACCTTGCCTTGCTGCGGAAGCCATCGAAATGTTCGCGATAGTCTTGGCAAATTTTGTGAAGGAGCATGGACGTAGTGCGCCGCCCGTATGCCAGAGTGTTGAGGATTATTCGCAGCGGCGATGGTCTGATGAGGTCCAGCTTAGAAACCAGTACAGATCGTGCCTCTGTTGCGACTTCTCGAGCGGTGCAGAGCAGAGCAAGCCCGGACCAACGCTTGTGGACTAGGATAGCAGATGGTAGCGGAATCTTCTTGCCCAGTTCATTTGTGTAATAATTTCCTGTCTCATCTGTCTCGAGCAACACATCGATCTCGGTCTTGGACATGACATCAACTCTTTCAAGTTCGACCTTCTGATATATTGTCCTCATGGGCAACCATTCATATACCATGAGCCTGAGCTACCAACGGCCGCGTTATAATGTCAGTGTATATGTTCAACGTCAATGTCAACTGACTCACTATGGGATCTTACTCACTGCAGTACATTAGTGACATGTTTCAGTTGTGGGGAAGCTGCGCGTGCAATGCCGGTCATGCGGTGCTTCATCTACAACCACCTACAGGGACATTTCGCAGTCGAACTGTGTGCCTACCCTCTTTTGGCAGATCCATAAATCGAAAGTACGTTTGTCGCGCCATGCTGGCGTGTCAAGGTGTTCACAATTGGCGGCGAGGCTACTCGCGTGCAACGATCGTGTTCTTGTTGAAGGTGTGGAGTGGAAGTAAATTCTTTATTGCACCACACAGAAGATATGCATGGAAGTAGTCTAAGAAGCTATCAAAACCGATACAAGCATTGTAACATGAGCCGCAGGTCAGCGCGATGCTGGTGGTCGTTGGTCGGCGGCGGGGGCGACGAGATCTTGGCAGCACGGGCCACCCACCCATCGCTAAGCGAACTCGAAAATAGTCGACACTTGGACTTGGACTTCTCCATTGACAACCAGCACCTCACAACAACGTCGCCATGGGTCGTGTCATTCGCAACCAGAGAAAGGGTCGCGGCTCGATCTTCACGGCCAACACCCGCCTGAACAAGGCCCCCGCCCAGTTCCGTACCTACGACTTCGTATGTCCGCCCGCACACACCCGCCAGAATGAGGATATTTGCATCGTGGACACAGGGCTAATTGGCACAGTCGGAGCGTAATGGCTACATTCGGGGTGTTGTAAAGGAGATTGTTCACGACTCCGGTCGTGGTGAGTGACGCTCCAGAATTGCGACAATATTGGAGCACAAACTGACAATATGTACAGGCGCTCCTCTCGCCAGGGTTACCTTCCGCAACGTACGGAGCCTCCCACTGCCGCGCAATCGCATCGCATAGCTGACCAAAATTGCAGCCCTACAAGTTCAAGCACAACACCGAGACCTTCATCGCCAATGAGGGCATGTACACTGGCCAGGTCAGTTGGGACAATATGACGCACGCAGAGGACACAGGACTAACATTGCAAAGTTCATCTACGCCGGAAAGAATGCTGCGCTCACCATCGGCAACGTCCTGCCCCTCTCCTCTGTCCCTGAGGGTACCGTCCTGACCAACGTCGAGGACAAGTCCGGTGACCGTGGTGCGCTCGGCCGTACCTCTGGTAACTACGTTACCGTCATCGGCCACAATCCGGATGAGGGCAAGACCCGTGTCAAGCTCCCATCTGGCGCCAAGAAGGTGCTCCCCAGCACATGCCGTGGTATGGTTGGTATCGTCGCCGGAGGTGGCCGCACAGACAAGCCTCTCATGAAGGCGTCGCGCGCCAAGCACAAGGTGCGTTCATCAGCATTTCCCGCAGTCGCGTTGACACTGACAATCTCTAGTTCGCTGCCAAGCGCAACAGCTGGCCTAGGACTCGTGGTGTTGCCATGAACCCCGTCGACCATCCCCACGGTGGTGGTAACCACCAGCATATCGGTAAAGCCTCGACCATCTCCCGATACGCCGTCCAGGGTCAAAAGGCCGGTCTCATTGCCGCGAGGAGGACGGGTCTGCTCCGTGGTACCCAGAAGGTCAAGGACTAGAGTGGTGCATGATACGGTGGCGTCGAAATGGGTCAATGACATGGATGCAAACAACGGTTATTCTCTCCATACTACCTACTCTCTGTGCGGGTGGCCGGGCGTTATAACAACACTTCTCGGCAGGCTGTGCTTTACATGGCTTGCGTGCATGATAGGTTCTTAGGGAATGTGATTCCGAAAAATGCATCTGGGCTGTACTTTTGGCAATGTGAATGATACCATTACGACCTGTCTGAACCTGTTACGTGTCGTCCCGTGCTCTGAACTCTTTTATCATATATCATCTATGCTATGGCGCAGAAGCACTATCACCCACTCACACCCCCTCCATCTCAACATCCCCATCTCCTCCCTCCTCGTCCTCACTCTCCTCCTCCCCATCTACCCTCCTCCCCCTCTTCCTAAAATCCATATCCAACACCCTGTAGTGCTTCCGATCACTGCCCAGCACAACAACCACCCTCCTTCCCTTCCGCCCATTCACGACCAACTTGAGCGGCGTAAATCTCCCCTCAAACACATGGCGCGTATGCTGCGTTACCATATCCGGGGTAAACGCCACCGCCGTCCTCAGCGCCTCAGAACTATGCACGCCATGCGGGAGTAACGTCGACGCGACATCACTTGCTGGGACGGGCGTGTAGTTCAGCACAGCGCTGTTGGGTGTGAGCGAGGGAGTGTAGGGGATGCTGAGGATGAAGTTTGCTGTCTCTTTCCTTGTGACGGTTTGGATGAGGACGAGGAGCTGGGTGTCGTCTGCGAATTTCGCGTCGAGGATCGTGGTAGGTGGGGGGAAGGAGAGGGAGCAGGTGGCGTAGGAG
>QVXC01000473.1:0-25479 GCA_003501895.1 Phaeosphaeria sp. A1 3.1a | reverse complement strand
CCCCCACCCCAACCCTTCCTGCACCCCGACGCCCTCGCCTGGACGACCCTCATCTGGGCCGAGACGATCAAAAACTACGAATTTCTCGGCGGCATCTCCGCACTCCAGGTCCGCGACGAGTACACCAGCGCCAGCATCATCGGGATGAAAACTAGATCGGCGCGCCAGTACGGCGGGACAAAGGATATTGGCACATATGGACCCGTGCCCGCGCAGATGATGGAGATGTGGAGCCAGGTCCCTGACTTCCAGACGCTAGATCTGTGGAATAAGAAGAACGATTGGGAGGAAGAGTGTATGGCTCATTTCGATATCGATGGCCCTGGGGGGGAGCGTGTGGTTGAGGTGCATGTTACGATGGATCGGAGGAGCGTTAGGCTTGTGACTAGTCGGGGGAGGGAACGCGTGTTCGGGGAAGAGAATGTGCAGGGGAAGGAGTGGGATATCATTAAGGCTGGGGAGAGAGAGGTTATTGTTGGGTTGAGTGTTTGTTTTGGACGGCTTGGGGGGTGGAGTGAGGGCGCGAAGATGTGGAGTCATTTTGGAGCATGTGATTTTGGGGTTGTGGTTGCGAAGGGGGAGAGTGAGAATTAGTGTTATTAATTGGAAGGGTGGGAGACCAGTGAACAGGTGTCGATGTAGGAGTCGAGTCGAGAAGCAGGGTTAGGTTGCAAGTCGTGGGGGCTTAAGATGCTGCTGCGAAGATGTCTTGGCCAGAACGTACAAGATATGCTGTAGGTGGTGTCATATTTCTCATCTCGGCCGTTCATGGTAGGAGAGCAGTGAACGGGTGTCGATGCAGGAGTCGAGCGAGAAGCAGTGTTGGGTTGCAAGTTATGAGGGCTTGGGACGTTGTTATGAAGATTTCATTGGGACCAGAATGTACAAGATGTGTTTTACGTGGCGTCATGTCTTTTATCTCGGCGGCTCTGTGCTTGATGTGATCTTTGTGTACAAAAATCTGACATTGTGACTAGAACGTACGAGACATGCTGAAGGCGGTGTCATATTTTTCGTCTCGGCCAATTTGGACTCGACTTTGAATTTGTATATGAAATTCAGTGATTGTTATGATCAAATTCGATAGTATGTTGTTCTGTGACAGTGTTTGACCGTAGTGTAGATATCCAGCCATCCATTATATGAACAGCTTGATCACAATTTCGACAAGCTCAGTCGCGGAATTCACTGGTAGAGTCTCTGAGTGCATTGCCGTGAAAACATTTTCGCAGGTGAGTTACGTCATGGGCTCTCGATTGGCGTGTGCTCTCCTCTCTCACTTTGCTCTTTCGAGACTGTAATTAACGCTGTTTTCTACGCACCTCACTATCACAACCCCTACATCCACCACGCCAACTCAACTCCGTTGAATCGTGGCGATATAGCTCACCCAACCGCGCAGCATGGCTACCACGAACGCGACATCGAGCTACGAAACCAGGACTACCGAACAGATTTGCAGACTTCTTACTGCCCGTCATATCGACCACAACTATGTCACCAGCAAAGATGAGCTGGTTGAGCTCGCACGCAAGAGCGACTTCGACACACCACCTGCCATCAAAGCTCTTGACAGTTTGAAACTCTAGGAAAGAGCACTGCGCGCACAAATCGGAAGATTTGAGGTGAAGGGGACGGAGGAAACATGGGAGCGACAACGACTCGATCTGCTTGACATGGAGCAGCGCATGGACGACATCTGGAAGCGCATTCGCACCATTGGGTACCGGCAAGAAGAGCTTGAGCTAATCGAAAGAACCCGAGACGAGATCTACTCAAAGTTGTTCGAGCGGGACTTCAGAGCCGACCCGACGCGGAAATCGTTTCTAGATCTCCCTTGTGAGATCCGTGACATCTGCTATGCCTATGCATTCGAAGATGTCAAAGCAACAAATGAGGTCAACTACGAACCCAAATGGGAACGTCTGAAACCAGCAATCGGAAACATCCTGGGTTTCAGAGAAGCCATTTGTGCACTACAAATACTGAATACACTCAACGTGCTGATACGTCAAGAAGCACGAGCAACGTTCTGGTCAATGGCAGATTTTCATATCGCCGCCAAGGCGTGGGCGAACGATTATCCGTCCAATTGGGATCGCGACGCCCCTCGATACATGGCTTTGACTGAGCGCTGTCTTCGCGGTATCGGCGACAGTGGCCGCTTCGGGCTCAAAGTGTTCAAGTTGAGCGCCATGCGCTGCTGCATTAATTGCGGGAACGCATCTCAAGACATCACAGAGGCTGGAAATATCACTTTCAAGAACGTATCTCGTATGCTTCTCGATTGCGTGTCTCTTACCACACTTTGACTCACAGTGAGTGAGCACTATCTGCTGCGCAACGACATCACCGGCTTGGAAGATTTGTTCCTGCACGGCAAGGGACTCGAGAGCAGCGGCCTGCAATCGTTTCAAGTTACTCTTCAAGCACTGCCATTGTTGCGAAAAGCCACTATCGACATGCCTTACGTGAAACATGAGTCGGACTACGAGAAGAACTTCAACGCCTGGGAGGATATGGCGCCTTTTCTGCGCTATATCTTCACATGCGAGCGCCGTCGCAAGCTCTGGATCACGATCAAAGTCATCCTTGAGAAGACGAAGCTGCAGTTGGAGAACGGTCTTGTCCATGTCGACCTCGAGAAGGGGTCCTTAGACTATCAAGGGGATGTACTTGAAGAGGACGACTGGACTTATGAGGAATGGTTATCTTGGGAGACGAGGTTTGTGCCAGGGGGCTATGAGCGTTGGCGAAAGCAACAACATTTGCTGTAGGCTACGGCTGTTGGCATTTCTCTGGCGGCTATCGAAACATTGGTCGACACATTTTGGTGAAGGGAAGGCGCATCGCTGTCGGAATGAGACAGATGTCTATTTCGACCTGGTAGCTCGCTATGCAGAGTCCTCAAAGGGACTTTACGTCTCGACCACGTGTATGTATGTGTGTGGAAAAGTAGCCAGCCTTGCAGCCTTTCTGTCCGAAACCACATAGTGTCACTGCCCTGATCCGGCAATGTTAGCCGAATTCAAGTATAGGTTTTGCAAGCCATATTCCTCTCTCCAATAAAATCTTGTTGTCAACACCGTGTCAAATTCAGCCTTGCCATGCAACATAAGCACATTTGCCACAAGCGTTGACTTGTGAAATCTGCACAAGCAATTTATATCTCATCTTGCCAAGGTAAGCTCTCGTTCCCCTCCTCTCAAACTATCATTACCTACACATATCCATTCGATCCTCACAATGACAGACATCGACAACACCATTGCACGCGTCCTCGAAAAAGCAAAAGCTTTCTGGCAACCTGATCCCTCACCCAAAGCATGGGCTCTCTACCTTAACATTCTCCACAAAGCACTCGATGCCTTGGACCTAGGCCAGAACGAAGGCTCCAACTTGGGCCAAGACCAGAAAGAAGAGTTAATCCAGCTCCACACGCACATAATATTCGCGTACAGCCAACACAATGCCGCTGCAGCTAATGCCCATTACAAAACTTTCGTCGAGAAGCTCCTGTACACACATTGGGCGAATGTGGCAACCAACAAGAACGATTTTCGAAATCGAGCTTGTCGCGCGACGGACGAGAATCCTGGCATGGAGCTCATCACTCGTGAACAACCGCACAGACATGGCATCCTTACTTCGGCGCTGACAGTCACGTCTCAGTTCTTTGGAATTGCCTCTGCGGAGTACAGGAAAGCGGAAAAGAAGTACGAAGCGCTACAGTAGTGATGTCGGAGGAACGAAGTTTCGAGGATTGGACGTGGCGGTATGTTATATCTGGGAAAGTGTGAGGAAGACGTCGAGACTATGATCGGAAGGGCGTGTGAAACTGGACATTGGTGGACTTCGTATCTTAGACGGAAGTCCGTATGGGTGCCAACACTGAGCAAATTTAAGTTGAGAACGAGGCTACCTAACTTCTGCGCAATCTACTCTTGGCCTTCTTCGAATGCTGTGCAAGCGTCTGTCCTGCTTATTATTCAATTGCCAACATACAGAGCTGATCAGGCAAAGATGGTTGCACCAACTCCATCTTCCACGTTTCTGGCCGTAGATAAATACGAGAAGGAATCTATGTTATTGTTATTGTGGAATATACAAGTACGAAAGACTTGGTTTTTGGTAATGCACCGTACTGTTCAAATTTCAGGACTTTACTCCACCATTCATAACGCAATCTTTTTGAGCACAACTGTTGTATAACACGTAGAGCGACATGTAGCCAGTAATCGGAATCAATACTGTATCTATAAGTTGTGTTGTAGCATTTCCATCTTTGTACAGTGAGCTGAGAGAAAATGTGCATTGCATTGCCTCAAACCAGATCTCTGATATTGCAACAGCACATGGGCCGAGGTTCACCGTACTGGGCTTCTCAAGTTGTCACTGTCCGCCGCTAAGGTTCGTAAGGATCTTTGTTAGTGGATACAATGCATGTCACTGCATGACAAGCTTCAACTACGTCATACTGACCACACATCAGGTATCAAGATAGTACACAAGATAGAAGAACTCAGCAGCACCATTCCGATCAGAATATTTTGCTCAAACAAAAAGTACAAGACCGCGATTAACAACAAAGTACAAAAGCCCAGCCAACGCGATCAAGAAATCCCTCGACTTCATCCCCAACCACCAACCATGCCCCCCAAGAAAATCCTCATCATCCTCTCCGACGCCTCCTCCTTCCCCCTCTACAACACCGGCAGCGACAGCAAAACAATCTCCCAGCCCTCCGGCTACTTCCTCATGGAACTCGCCAAGCCTTTGCAAAAATTCCTCGACGCCGGCCACGAGATCACCTTCGCCTCACCCCTGGGCAAAGAACCGACGCCCGACCCCAACAGCGTGTCTCTGCTCGCATTTGCTGGAAACGTGTACGAGCGCCGCAGAGAGCTGGACTTGATTGAGCGGATGAAGAGGGAGAATGGGTTCGGGGCGCCGAGGAGGTTTAGCAGTATTAGTGATGAGGAGGTGGGGAGTTTTGCTGGGATTTTTATTCCGGGTGGACATGCGCCTTTGAGTGATCTCGGCGATGATCAGGACCTTGGACGTATTTTGTCGCACTTCCACGCAGCTTCTAAACCGACTGCCGCGCTGTGTCATGGTCCGTGGGCATTTTTGTCGACGAAGTATGGGCCGGAAAAGACGTTTGCGTATAAGGGGTATAAGATAACGTCTTGGAGCGATGCGGAGGAGAAGATGATGGAGATGGTGTTTAGGGGTGAGAATGCGAAGGTGGAGGGCACGTTGAGGGATGAAGGGGCGGATATGCAGGAGGGAGTTGCGAAGAGTGTGGGGTATATTACTGTGGATAGAGAGTTGATTACGGGGGATAATCCGATGGCTGCAAACTCCATTGGGAACAAGTTTTTGGAGATGATTGAGGCGAATTGAAGGGTTGGAACTTGTGAGATAAAAATCGAATAGCACGTTGTAGAGTACAGGGAAACAATGTTTTGGTTTGCTGATAAGTATATTCGTTCTAGTAAATTCAAGCATAACGTTAACTACATGAAGATCGTCGATCATTATAAGTTTGAGTCATTCATGATGATTCTCAACAACATAATCAATCATCCTCTGTCCACACTTCCATATGAACAGGCTTCTACCCAACCCTCCTCCCCTTAAATCTCAACCACCCTACAAAGGCACGTGAGTAACATGAGTCCCACCCCCATCCCCCCGCCGCGTAGCATGTACAAGCGGCTGCGGCTGCTGCGGCATAACCCTAAACTGCGCCACGCCCTCCTCCACATCCGGAACCTGCATGCCCTTGTTCTTGACGCGCCTACCATTACGGCACTTGTGCCAAAGCATGCAGGGCACAAAGATAACAACGACGAGCCCGACGAGAATGCAAACGATAATGAGGGCGATGATCTCGTGCTCTTTCGTGTTCTTGCTGTCGTCGTGCGTCTCTTCCCAGGTATACGTTTGGGAAGGGGTAGGTGGTGGAGTTGCAGTGACGACGGCGGCGGTGGGTGTAGTAGGGACGAGAGATTGGGACCAACCTGGTGCAGATGGGACTGGTGGAGCGAACCAAGCGGGTGGAGTAGGGATTGGGATAGCAGGAGGCGAGACCCAGTTCTGGCGAACGGCAAGCTCGGGCGCAGGAGTTGGCGTAGCAAATGGGGCCATATTGAATGGCGTGCCGGTTATGATTGCCGCAGCGGACGGCGAGGTGGGGTGCCCAGAGGCAGTGGAGGCGGCCAGTGCCAGGGTGACAATGAGGCAAGAGAACATGCTCGGGAAGACTGAAAGACGAGACGTTGCGGAACTAGGGTATAGATGCACGTTTGTTATTAGCGTTGTTGTGCTTGATGTTTGTGCTGAAGATAGAGTAGTTCGCGGTCAGTGTGGATGAGATGTTGGGAACGATATTGAGTAAGCTTATATACAAGTCAATCATTGGAGATTGCGCGAGCGTTGTCGTAGTACATGTGTAAAGACTATGCACATTGTCAGTATACAACAATTGATATACAGTAGAAGACATGGGAAACAAGTAGTGCGTACTGGTATTGTTCATCAGCAACGACTGTGTTTGTACGTATTGCTTGCTGGGAACATAATTATTGTGTTGGTTGCTTGTGTCGACCATACACATTATCTGGAAACAACGATTGTCGTAAAGTGGTAAGTAGAAAACGAATTTCGTGTCATTGTCGACTTCATTGTAGGCTGGCATTGTCTGTTGACAATTGCTACAAACATGAATCACATACATTGTACTCAGCCATTGCCCCAAACACATCGAAAGGAACTCTTGCTAAGTTGGACTCGACTAATCTTCACTCTTGGTCGGATCCCAAGCACATGGCTCGTACTTGCCAGTATCCAAGCTCTTCAAATCTTCCTCCGTCAGCTCAAAGTCATACACGTCCGCGTTCTCCTCGATCCTCGACGGCGTGACCGACTTTGGCAGCGGGATGAATCCCTATAAACACACATCAGCAACTTTCTCATGCCTTTCGTAGCACAATTAGAAAGACACCACTTACCATCTGCAAACTCCACCTCATCAAAATCTGCGTTGGTGTCTTCCCATACTTCTTCACCAACGGCTGCAGTAACGGATCGTCATTCCTCGTCGCCTGTTCAAACACCCCTTAGCACCCATACTCCAAATTCCCCTTCCCCCATCAGGCTATACTCACCCTAACAATCGGACAATACGCCTCCATCAGCACCCCCCTCTCCCTACACCACCCCACAATATCCTTCCTCGCGAGCCACGGATGCAACTCCACCTGATTCACACTCAACACACCCCCTTTCCCCTTCCCCTCCCTCCCCTCCACCTCTTGGATATATTCCTCCAGTTCCCGCAAATGATGCACCCCATAATTACTCACCCCAATACTCCGCACCTCCCCCCTCTCCACCGCCTCCACCAGCGCCCTCCACGCCCCGAGTCTATTCTCCCTCCCCCCATACGGACTATGCAGTAGATACAAATCTACGTATCCCAGCCCCGTCACCTTAAGGGAGTTCTTGATATGCTGTACCGAATTCTCATAGTTCATATCCTTGGGTGGTATCTTAGTTGTGAAAAAAAGCTCGTCTCGAGGGATACCGGATTGTTTCATCCCCTCGGCAGACGGCGCTTCGTTGCGATACGCAACCGCACTGTCAACGTGTCTGTACCCGCTTTTCAGAGCGTGTTGGACTACCGAGGATGTGATGTCCGCGGGGGTCTGGTACACTCCGTACCCGAGGACGGGGATCTCGTAGCCTGAGTTCATTTTGTATTTGGAGTTGATCGTGAGAGATGCCATTGTTGGTGAGGTGGTGTGGAAGCTGCGGATTGGTCCGGGATTTCGGTGTGTGAAATGGGGACGGAGCTGAGAGAGGCGGGCAAGTGCTGTTTGCATGCTATTTGGTTTTGTTGGAGGGATAATGATGGGGAGGACTAGGACTTGGCTTATATATCTCGTTGCCTGATCATCGTACAAGGACGTGTTGATGTACGAAGAGCGAGTGGAGTGGATATAGCGGCGATAGCGGTCGCACTAGCGTAAACCCCGAGGAGGTTTCGTCATTGTGTTGTACAGCTCCGTGTGGTTCGATGGACAACATGGAGTCCAGCATATGGAGGAGATAGGGCAATATGAACTTCACACAGTGCTCGTAATAAGGTAGATCGAAGGGATGCATTATCAGTATTCACAATCTGTTCGTCGCTCGCTGTCTATGCCTCAAAGACAAAAAGCACCTATAAAGGAGTGTCAGCAGATCAGCGCCAACCAGGCAGCCAATCCGCTATACGAATTACCCCGAAGTCATTCTCCAGACCAAGGAAACATGTGGCTCAACAATATGCAAGAAATGAAACCACTTTCTCGTCCTCCATATGCACATGGGAATCCTTCTTTTAGACACGCGCAAAGACGAAAACCAGACGTAAAACACCGAGATGGGATATCCAAAGGACCGACGTGTGAACCATGAACGCAATGAGATGGTACCAAAGGACTCGCTCATAGTGCGCAAAGTCCAAGAATGGCAATGACAATGGCGAGCGCTGAGCCGCCAATGCGAGCAAGTCCAGGCTCGAGGGAGGATGCGGCACCGGTGCTAGTGCTGCCGCCGTTGTTGCCGCCCTGGCTGAAGCCAACCTGCTGGTCACTTCCACCAACAGTCTGACCTCCACCGGAGCCTCCAGATCCTCCCCCGTTGTTGTTCGAGGATCCTGGCTGGTTGGTACCGGTCTCTTCAGAGCGCTGGCCACCTCCCTGGATTCCACCAGGAACCATGGCTACCGTCTGAGTGGGCTTCGCATCGCCGGACTTCGGTGCCTCTCCTGGGTTCTCACCAGTGCCTAGCAGAGAGCCGAGGATGACTTGATTATTGGTGATAGCAACAGTGTCGTTGGTGCCGCGCTTGTCAGTGTACTCGTACACCTTGTCGCCCTTCTTCTGTGCGCCAGAAGGAGGATCGTAGCACTGAACAGATACCTCTGCGAAACGAGCATAGTAGTATCCGTTCTGCATGTAGGGAGAGTTCCAGTCGATCTCACCGCCAGCCCACTCGACAGTGCCCTTAGCATTGGTAGCAAGACCGGCGGGCCAGAGAGAAAGCATAACGCGGGAGGGGGTCTGCGGGTAGTCGAAGCGGCCGGACGTCGAGTTCCAGGTGTCCTTGCGGTTGAGTGTGCGCTGGTCCTTGCCGTCAATGGACCAGGTCAGGCTGTCGGGCTTCCAGTCGAGGCAGTAGTCGTGCATCGTCTCAGCGGAATTACCGCTGGGAAGCGTGAGGTTCTTGCCATTGTTGTCTATGTATGTTAGTCAAAACCTAAGCAGACGTGCGATCGAGACATACAGTTGGTGACACCCTGGGAGTAGAAGTTGGACTGCACATGGCCGGTATCGACACCAACCCACTCAAAATCAATCTCGTCCTTAACGTCGGACATGAGAATGAAGGCCGTGACGACACCCTTGCCCTGCGCCGTAGTGAGCTTGGAGCAGATCTTGCCATACCAGACGTAGTGTGTGGAGGCGAGCAGAGTGCCGACAGTGCCCTTGGCCATGGTCAGCAGCGTCGACTTCTGGCCGTTGCCGGGATCAGTGTAGAGGGCGGGCATGCCCTGGGACTGCCAGTCGACCTTCGAGGAGTCGCCGAGGTACTTGTCGATGGTCTGGACGTTGTCGAGCGTGTCCATCTTCCATGTGCCCGACTTGCACACGGGGCCGGGCACACAGGAGTCGAACGAGTGCGACATGAGCGGGTCGCAGCCGCCGAGGCAGAAGGCACCAACACCACAGTCGCCATAGAGCGAGCAGCAGGGCGTCTCTGAGGGGCAGTGGGAGTCCACGGTGCACTTTGCGCCGGCGAGGGCGGTGCCGGCGAGGGTGGCTGCGGCAAAGGCCGCGGTGAGAGCGCTTCGAACCATGTCGGGTGCGATTATCGTCGACGCGGAATATCGTGTAAGGGTGCTAAAGAGCGGAGTGCAGCTGTCGGAGCCAGACGCAACGGCTTTGCGCAACCGTCACAATGCAAGCGCAGGTCGCGTGTCGCAGCTTCCAAGATTCGGCGATGAAACGGCAGTCACGATCCGAGGAGGGATCTGGGGTGTGAAGTGGAGCGAATGGGGGGTTGTCTGGGCGGCAGTTCTTGATTGAGGGCTCCCCTGAACAGCGATCAAGGCGAGTAGCGAGCGTCGGGGGTTTATTAAAGAATAACAAGCTGGTGGTTAGTAGCGAGAGTGAAACCACACGAGGAGGCGGCGGGGCGATTAAAGACGAGCAGAAAGGAAGAAGAGAGTCGTGGGTCAGGCGCAGGCAAAAGAAGGCCCCAGGGGAACACGAGCATGACATCCCATTCTGGACGAGAGCCCTGCCGATTAGCGTGCTAGGCTACGCCCGGAAGAAAGTGGGCCGGGAAGAGAGCGTGCTGGGCGAAACACACCAACCACGAATGCTGCCCTGCGCCGCGTGCGGCTCGCATTCCCAATTTCTCGTAATTGCAGACACTGGTGCGCGCCCGGCATCATACTGCGCCGCTTCCTTCGGCATACACCAACACACACAATTTTTGTCCATCACGATGTTTGCCCTGCATTGCCACCCTGCATTGAATGACTGATTCTAGCGCTGCGACGGCGTCGATTCAGTACAGACGATCTCGTCCCCGCCTGGCCGCTAAAACGCACTAGTGTTGCCATATTTGGCGCACCCTGCAGGGACCATCTTCTCCACGTGCTTCCTTGCCCCAAAAGCATCCCCGGAATGCAACCTGTGCGACCTCACCCCCAGCCGCGGGGCTTGCACAACGTCACGACCGAGCGCGTGCATTCCACAGACATGGAGATGCTCTCACTGTTGTGTTGCCGTGGGTGTCTTTCCGTGTCGCTGATGCGCCCCTGAATTGAAACCCGCACTACAGTAGCTGCCGAGTACGAACACGCCATTTATCAATGTTCCAAAAATGCTCAAAATGATCACACAATGTATTGTTCTACTAAGTGCTCGTGTTCATGACTTTGTCACCTCCAACTCGCCATATCCATCAAACTCACGGCCGACAATTACTCAATATACTATTCTACCGACGACTCCTGTTCGATGGACCTATCCTCTCCGGGCTCTCCCTCTCGCTGGATATCAACTAGACACGCAGTCCGACCCGCGACCCGCCTGCACTCTGTGCACTTTGCGTTGCCCACATAGCTCCACTCCGGATGACCTGTTGTCGCCCAGATTGCCTTTGCATCGCGGCTCTTGAACACCTGTCGGGCTGTACATTGTCCATCGCAGTGTGTGAGGACCTTTGCTTGTAGCTCCTCCATGTCCACCTCCAGAGTGAGCTGCTGCATATCTGCGTAATGGTCAAAGTACTGGGTATCGAGCCCTTTGAATGACGGTTTGTATCTTGTGGTTCGCGCGGGACAGCTGTGGCACTTAGGGTTTGGGCAGATCCATCGGAAGGTGTAGACTACGCCTAATGTCGAGATGATCGAATTCGAAGTAAGTGCTGGCGATGGTGTGTGCGACATGTTTGGCTTATTAGAGGAAATGCTACGGTTGGGTTATGTTATACCTGTGGAGATTCAGCATGAGAATTACTTATAAGGCCTGATCTGTGAAGTATAAGATCGTCATGGCACTGTGCACGATGACCATGTGCATCCACATGTTTCTTTTTCACAATAACGGGGTGATGAACAGTCTTCGTGTAAGTTCCATGTAGTGTGTAGGAATTCGCTAGTGAGTGTGTGATTTGTCCACATCCTAAATTGACATAATGCGGCCACGAACATCAATTATGCTTCGTGTACACCTTCACATATCGAATGTGCTCATTGCCTTCAGCATCCTCGTACCTCTCGCTGACGATCTTGTAGCCACCGAACTTTGACCACACCCTCGTCCAGCAGAACCAGTAAAAGGCACCGAGTAGCAAAACGCCCACACCCACGACAGGGAAGACGATCCATGGGTAGCCCTCTTCGTCGCGGTCTGCAGGAGGAATGAAGGGAACCAGCGCAAGAAAGATGTTGGCCAGGAGGTAGAGGACAGACACGGGCAGGATGGTGTGCCATGGCGACTCCCACCTCTCTCGCTTGCTAAACTGAAGGTAGATAAGGCCGGCTGTGACGAAGCCGTTGATCCAAGCGCCGGGATAGGTGTAGAGATCCGTGATGAAGTTGTATGCGGGACCAGGAGGTGGTGCCACGAGCACAATGACGGTAATGAGCCAGTGTAGGAAAAGAGCTGTTGCAGGAGCGTTGAACGGCTTCATCGAGGCCCAGAAGCGACTGAAAGGTAGTAGACCCTCTTTGGCGAATTCTTGATTCAGGCGAGAGTGAGCGAAGCTGACAGCGAGGACATTGCCCAAGTTGCTGAGAGCAACAAATGCAGGCAGACTGCGAGCTCCAGCGCTGTCGCCGAACACGTTGCGGAAGAAGATTCCTGCCACAATGAGATCACTCTTCGCGAGTTGCTCTTTCGGGATTGCAGCAAAGTATGCCACATTGGCCAAAACGTAGAGAATTGTTGTGCCTCCAATCGCCAATGGTGCCGACCATGAAAGCGTCTTTTTGGGATTCCGAATCTCACCAAGCACATAATTGGCGTTCTCCCATCCTTTGTATGAATACACAATACGCAACAATGCTTGACAGTAACCGTAAGCATCACCGCCGCCATAGCCATCACCGACCTCCAGGACAAAAGCATTTTCGAAATTGTTTGGCTTGTCAACTTTAAGGTGGCCAGCCATAGCCGCAAAGCCGGAGAAAACGATGAAGATGAGAATGAAGACCTTGAAAAAGCCAAGGACGGTGAAGAGTCGAATTCCCCACTTTGGTGCAGTTGAGTGTAGTAATACGCAGAATGTGACGCAGGCAATGGCGATTCCTCGTGCTTCCCAATCCCCGGGCGACTCTTTACCGGAAGCAAGGAGGACGTAGCGACCGAACGCAAGGCTATTACCAGAGGAAAAGCCCAAGAGAAGCATTTGCGCGGCGAGAACGCATGTTGCCATGTACTTGGGGCGTCGATACACGCGCTCCAGGTAGTTCTTCTCTCCTCCAGAACGGGGAATAGCTAATCCGAATTCGAGAAACACGGACAGACCACAAAATGTCAGGATACCGCCGATGATCCCTGAGTCATGTCAGCAAGCGGTTATCACGGATGAGAAACTATAGGGCACTCACAGAGAAAAAGACATACACCAACGGATCCAGTAATCTTAAAAATGCCGGAAGGCGTAGAGAAGACTGTCACTGTTAGCAGTTGGTACTCAAGGATTGATGCTCGAAAGGCACGTACTTCCAGTTCCAATCATTTTGTTCAAGATGACGAAGACCGTCGCAGTATATCCCAATTTCTGCTCATCTTTGTAGACATAGGCCTGGTCTTCCTGTACGCTTGCATCCGTATAAGTTGGAGGAGGATGTCCCGCTTCTGGTGAGCCTTCGGTATTGACCACGGCTGCGGCTTTGGTCTCCTCATCTTGCTTTGAACTCCCCATGATTATCGTCTGGTCGCGACTAATCGTTGCGCACCCGGACGGACTGGACGTCGGTATTAGGATCGCACCCCAGCGTCGCGTAGCCGCTGTGCCAGAGCTAGCAGATCGTGGTTATGCTGAATCCCGTGGGGCAGGGAAAGCTGTAGATGCACGTCTTGCAGCATGCTCCTGGTCGACGCAGGGTATTATAGTTGCCTCCAAATGACGTGCTCGCAGGAATATCCGCATCTTCCATTCACCTTGCTGTGAGGCCTTTCGTGCCACGCTCTGCCAACACTGGCATCTTGCGTGATCGACAAGAATTTTGACGTTCTGAGCCTTGGGTTACATGGTGGCCTGAAACGCGATACTAACAGCGAAAGCTGACTGGTTCGAATGATCCCTGAAAGGAAGGTGGTTCAAGACACTTGGTGAGACATGCTTGGTATGCCCAGATGAGCGATGTCGTGATTGCTCGGCATAATTAGCCAGCCAGACGAAGACTTGGCAACGTTCAAGGAGCATGAGGAAAGAGAATAGCCACATTCTCGGTGCACAGATAAGCATGCTGGTGTGCATTGTGCCGTGAGCTGCTGGTTCCTGGAGGCGTCCAGCATCTTTGCGACAGCGCCACAGCGAGGTAGCTGCGCGTAGAGGAGGCCAATTCGGCCGGCTTTGTACACATCGAACGACTGACTGTCATTGTCTATGCACCGGTCGGTTCAAGATCATTCAGGGTGCACTGTAATAAGATGAGTTTTGATGGAAGACGCCAGTTCTTGCGGGTGGCGCACAAGGGGGCTTAGCGGGTACTGACGCGCTAGTGATCGCCTCCTTCCTCGCAATCGCGACGTTGTTCTTGACAGCAAACATACGACTCTTGATGGCACTCTATGCAGACGTCTCAGAGTTGGTAATTATCGTCTTATTATACACCGGAAGCATGCATAGTGCCACAACGACCACACCTCTATCTGAACCAACGTGCTATAGAGCACAAGCATCCTTTCGCCACTAGGTCGAACTGCTTCGCAAGTCCGCTTCAATGGTAACTAACACAGCCGTTTCGTGAACGTAAGCTGGCATTCGTCCTATAATCACAATCAGTTCAATGGCCTCATTGTCTCAGGTATCACATACCATTGGGAATAGAGTGGCGAACACGCGAATTTCTTCCGATCTGTCCGTAGCATGATGTACCCAGTCAAGCTCCAGGCTGGCTTTTCCTATCATGTGCGCCAGCGTGAGGGGAACATATCTCCTCGCTAAGCAGTCATGCGCACCAGCCCCAAAAACAAGCCAATTCTTTGTTTTCGACTCAGCATCGCCCGTGATCCAGCGTTCTGGATCGAAGGCGTTGGGGTTCGGGTATGCGATCGGGTCGTGAAGAGCAGGATAACATGACGGGACGATCATGGCGCCCTTGGGAACTGTGTAGTCCGGTGTAATCGGGAATGGTTTTGTTGTTTCGTACGGGACGAAAATGACAGGAGGTCGGTGACGGAGGAGCTCTTTGACGACGGCATTCGTGTAGATGAGGTTTTCGTACATCCCAAGGTCGAATGGCTTGTTACGATCACCATCGCGTACTCGGAGGTTCTCTTCTCGAACCCGGTCTAGCACGTCAGGTTGCTGAGCAAGGACTTGCATCAGCCATGTCGTTGCGCTGCTGGAAGCATCTTGTGATGCAAAGAGGAAGGTGAACAAAGTCTGCGCAATTTCATCGTTTGTGAAGTCGCGGATCAGGTTCGCAGGTCTCTCGTTGTCCTTCTCATCTGACGCAACACGTGCATAGTACTCCTTGGACTGCAACATGTGCAGGACCCATTGATCTACGATGCAGGTTGGTGTAGCGCCCGTTGCCATGCGCGCTTTCGATGCTGCAGCACATTTTGCGAACTCGACTTGCACGGCGTCTGCAGTTCGCTTGCCGAGCCATGGTTTTGTGAAAGGAATGTACATGGACAAGGGTACGTTGACGAGCTCTAGAGCAGCGGTGACGAGGTAAAAGTCGTCAGCTATCTTCTTAACAGCATCCTGTGAGATGTAGTCCCCAAAAAAGGTACGACAAGATAGTGCGCAGTTGATTTCTCGAAATGCGCTCATGAATGTCGTAGGTCTCCCACCACTGGCAGTTGTTTGTGCAACGAATTTGTCGAAGTAGTCGCTGTATACCTGTTCCTGAGCTGGTAGATACGTACTCAGAGCTTTGTTGGTGAAGAGCCCGGTCAATCCTCGACGATATTCAGTATGAGCTTTCCCCTGTAGAAATATCCAGGCGCTATGGCCCATGATGTCCGCGGCGATGGGAACGATACACGGTTTTGCGTAGCCTGGTGATTTGAAGACGTTGTGGGCTAAATCGCGGTCGGACGCAAGCACTACAAATCTGGTTTCATGTCAGCGAGAAAAAATTCAGACACGTGAGCCTCTTACTTGTGGAATACAGAAACACAACTGAGGGGTCCGCTTGCCCACTGAGCAAGATATGCCTCGAATCTGGGATGTAGCGCTTGTATGAAAGGACCCATGAACGGTATCTTTAACATGGGACCTGCGATTGATCCTTTGCGTACGATGTACATCGCTATGAGGGGTCAGCTGCTGGAACAGTGAACAAGCGCATTATATCGCTAAACATACTTTGATCGTAAGTAGCCGCCAGGAGTACTGCCATGAGCAAGAACTGCCAATTCGACCAACTGTCGAAGGCTTGTTTAACGGACTCATATACCGTAGCATCTGGCATTCGGTGCTCGTCGGCGTTCAAGCTGAACACACTACTAGAATTGGTGGCCATGGATGATGCGGATGGATATCGTGTGTGTAGTGTCGAGTCAAGTTCTGAACTCCTGGATTCCAAGCACTTCTTATATGAGATGATTCCATGCAGCTGATCCTCCACTCCGAAATTACGATAACGGCAGCACGCTCGCTGAGCTACAGCACAGCTGAATAGATATCGCTCGTCCCAGTCGAAGTTCGCGCCTCAGTACATGATTGGACAGTACCAATAGACAGGGCATGCTTATGAAGGCTGTAATTCACAAGGCGTTTAGACTCCGAAATGTTTGCTGTCCCACTCGAAGCATAGACCACTTGGCCGCAGTCGTGATCACTTCATAGTTCCGAGCTGGTCTTCATGCACACACTTCTTGACTCGTAGCCTTGATTGTCGATGAAGGCATACCGCGGCACCACGGTAGTGCATTTGCAATGGTCAGGCCAGTGTGGCCTGAGGTAACACCTATGCCAGATTTATAACGTAACTTTTTCAGTACGTCCTTTAGACCTATCTCGAGACGTCGAGGTCCTTCAGAGTGCCAGATCGATCCTATATCACCTTTGCTCAAAGAGGACTAGTCTCCGATTGGGTGGGGCTGCTGATGGAAGCCCCAATGGCTGATGTGTGGTGCATTCGGCGACTAGGCTTCTTTGGAAGCAATGCCCATCCTCATTCTGGATATTTCCAGGTACATAGGAGCCAAAAGACATGAGAGTGAGGCGGCAATGACCACAAGATAGATTCCAACAAATTAATCGAGTGGAGTCGAGTCTCAAGTGCCATCTATGGCCCACACAGGCTCCCAGGCGCGTCGAAATTCTTGCTCGGTGTGATCCTTCGGCATCCATAGGACTGCTCGAAGGCAATCCAGCAGTCGGTTCCAGTCGTACACCCCGAGGATTTGTGCGGATTCCGAAGCTTTGGCTCTGAACCATAGGTTTTGAGGAGTGTCTTTTGTAGCCACCAAACCGACGGATATGAGCCATGTTGCGAGAACGGCATGGGTAGAGACTATCTCGGCAAATGAGCCATCAAGGCAGCCCATCAGTTCCTGTACCAATTGGTATTGAAGGCCCGCATGCGAGAAGTAGGTTGGTCCATGTAGAATGAGCAGGTACAGGGCGATTGCAACGCGAACGCTTTCCGGAAGTCCCTTTTGGACCGATCCAGTCGCTTCAGAAGTCAGGAGACGATGTAAAGCGAAGCAGATGAGATCATGAAACTCGGGTGTGGACAGAGCGAAGTGCTCGGGGTTGTGAAAGAGGCTTCGGAGGCGGCGGAGAGTGTCGCCAATAACAGGATCCAGTAAGATTGAGAAATCGAAATCGTCGCACAACTCGGCGGCTTCGTGCCATTGTGATATAGGGCAAATTCCGTCGCCACCATCGCCGGTTTCATCCTGCGTTGCGAATTGAGGATATTGCGTTACAATCATCGAAACCCATGCCACCATTCGCGCCGTAAGTGGACTTGTCGCTTTCACTTGCTGTATTCCTCCCCTCATGTGCACCATGGATTTGACACCTTCAATATGCGTACGACTGACCTCAGTGTTACCTTTGCCGAGTTCAATGGCAGCTAAAGTCACGACCGAATTTATGGTCTCATCTTCAATCGCTAGACTCGCGTCTTCGACCTTCGATCTTACAAGGGATACAGAATCTGCCATGAGGATCTCGGAATTCGTGAAGCCTTTCTGCGCACGTAGGTCCAGATCCAGAGAGGCGGTCTGCAGGGAAACGTGGAAAAGCGCTGGATCTGCAAGAGCCAGAGGAAACCAGGATATTACAAAGGGATTTGATGCGGGTTGTAGGTCAAGTGGATAGTATTGGAATGCAATAGTCGACAAAACTGGCCGTATCAGATCCGGAACTGCTTACAGGGCTACATAGAGGCCAGGAACTTACAGTGGTGAATCAGTCGCTGAACGTATAGTCGTGGGAGTCGTGTTTGCGGATGTGAGTCAAAGGGATCAAAAGCTGCAGCTCCAGGATCCATTAGAAGTATTGCACCACGTGGTGATACATTTCGGACCGCAGTATCATGCACCAAAGTTTGGTTGCCCGAGGCTTCTGTGCCTTCGACAACTAGCGAGGAGGACAAAGGCGCATTTGCGTAGACACAAATCAGTTTGGATGGAGATCTTTTCTGGCATCGGGAACATTGTGGTAATTGAAGATCACAGCGCAATTTCGATCTGGCGCAAGCATCGCAGGATCTTCTGAGCGTCTGTCGCATCGTGACATGAATGACAAAAAAGCATTGCTTGCTACATGGAAGATGGATGAATGAGTGGAAAGGTCAGACAAATTGCACATGACCTGCTTACAAAGCCACCTAGCGCGGACGCGTCGGTGCGCGTCAGAAAGATTTCCTGGGCTTAAACCATCAACACGATGTTTGTATCTTTCATCAAGTACAAAAGGCATCGCGATCAACATGGAGATGTCCTTCTGCAAATCTAAGCTCCAGATATGGTCTCTGACGACTTGCTGTACTGTGCTTGTTCGTATTCCCTCATCGGTGGTCACATTAGCCCTTGCGAATTTTGCCCATCGCCCAGCTTCTGCGAGATCCTTCATGCATCGAACGAAACGTGGTAGACAGAGAGAAGCTGTTGATACTTACTCAATAATGTGGCGGACATCTCGCGTGCTGCGAAATTTAGTGGTGAGATTGCCCAAGGCGGCGAACGCGCGTTCACGTTCAACACGAATTGACAGTTTCAACCTCGAAGCAAGGTCATGTCACCAGTGGGTAGTTCGTGGCCAACCTCGTCATTTGTACGCTCAGCACGGTCAGTTCCCAGCTAGACTAGCCAATGCCGATGATTGGTGGATGAATTGGTTCCAGCGTGCCGTGCTCGTTTCCCCGTAGAATTGCACCCCGCATACTTCGCGTAATCGATCCTAGAGTATACCAGCTCAAGGTGACTAGTGCATGCTCCCTAAAGCGGCTGATTTGAACAACGCCACACTATCCATGGTCGACATGAACAATTCCAGGTCCCGGGTCCGCGTGCTGTAAACGGACCGAGGGAGACACCCAAATGCCTATAATTGCCGGAAGCGCCAAGTATCTACGACTACACTCGCGCAGCATTCTTATTGCAAAACGATCGGTCTTGGCTCTTTGAAAGTGACTATTGTCCGTTTGGTATCCTCGAAACTCGCTGAAAACATGCGGCGGGCCTTCATTGCTGCCGCGATCCTCGAATCATGCGTGGCACTTTCATCCTTTGATCGCAGAGCCTGTCAATTCCCGTCTCAGCATCCATTAGACGGCTGTCCTAAGGATACCATTTTGGTAGGACATGACCAGAAGTACTCAACAATCCAATCCGCTGTCCTCAGCTTGCCGAACGATACCTCGTCACGGTACATCCTTGTATCTCCCGGCAATTACACTGAACAAGTCAATGTTACTCGACCTGGACCAGTGTACCTCTTTGGGCAGACCGAGTTTCCCAACGATCAAAGCAGAAATTCTGTGAGCATCATATGGCGCAATGCGACTGGTGCTGAGGTCAATTCGACTCTCGATAACGCATATACATCTACTCTGACCGTAGCACCCACGTTCAATTCGAGCAAAACTGGGACTGGTCCAACTGGTATGTTGAGGTCATCCGATACGATTTCAAAACGTCAAGATACTAACACAAGCGATTGATTATTAGGCGACCCTGTTCCCGCAGGTACACCATTTGGCAACACTGATTTTAGGGCGTACAACATTGATTTCATCAATGACTTTAGACCATACGCCTTTGGACCAGCCCTTGCTGTGTCGGTCAGCTATGCCAATACTGGTTTCTATCATTGTGGCTTCTATTCTTACCAGGACACAGTAAGGCACTCCAATTCACTGCCCCATGTTTGCGATTGGGTACTGATATCATAATAGATCTATGTTGGCAAACTTGGGAATGCTTATTTCTACAAGAACGAGATCGCAGGCCAGACGGACTTCTTCTATGGGTATTTGATTACTGTTGTCTTATTCCGCTCCTTGCTAACTTGCACAGGTTTGGTACAGCCTGGATCGAAAAGTCCCTAGTAACTCTCCGCAATTGTGGTGGTGGCATTACTGCCTGGAAAGGTACTAATACTACATTTGAGAACAAATATGCAAGTCTCCGTCATGCAGGGTTCGTTTCTGCGCTGACAGTTCTAGGGTGTTTATATCCACAATTCGGATGTAAAGAAGGCCAATGCTTCGCTTGAGATCACTGGAAAGTGCCCACTTGGTCGACCGTGGAATGCTCTACACCGCTCGATATTCGCAAATTGTAATCTTGACGACTCAATCAAGCCATCTGGGTACATTGCCTGGGGCGCCACAGACCCACGACTGGGTGCCAACACTACAATGGCAGAATACAAGGACTACGGATCTGGATGGAATGCTACTGGTCGAGCGCTCGGCAATGTCACAATTGTCATGGATGACAAGCAGTATGAACCTTATTCCACCACTGAAAAAGTGTTCCAGTATCCTTTCAATGGCACGTTCGGAAACACAAGGTGGATTGACACGAATCCAGAATGTTAGACAGTCAAAGACGCTACGCACGTGTTGCAAACTTCTTGCAATCCAGTCTATTTACCAGATCTACATACCAAATTTCGAAATGCTAGACGGCTCTATGCTCAATGTGTTCAGCTTTCGTACGAGGTAGTCGTCCACCACTTTAGTATATTCTGTGCTTATACTCGACAATCTGTGCTCGTCGGTCCCCCGGCTTCGCCCAACGCTGGAACTTTTCACCTCGAGTGACAGATAGACTTCGCACTGCGATGAAACTTGAGCTCGCCATGAAGGTGCCGGAATTTGCGGTATGGCTTGAGGTCCTCTTACTTGTGGACCGAGAATGCAGGGAATCCACTGCGGCGATGAGGCAAGTTGTTGGTATGCACCGAAGTACTGTTGACTATCGGACTCACCAGGCCGCTATATAAAAGACTAGTCAGCAGCATGATCCAAAGATGTATGACATCTCGATCTCAGGACTTACGGTAACGATGCCATCGTTGATGAGTCGCAGACGATCAGAAAGGTAAAGGTAAAGTCGAGTGCAACTCCTAGGTTGAGCGCCAGGGAGAGAGGGGAGGCTTTATATGTGACTGAGGGGTACGGGTGACTCCATGGGAAACTGGACCCTGGATGTGAGTCGGGCCCATGGCGACGTAGAATGAAACTCAATGTTTCCAGAAAGTATGGCTATCCTTCACTAGGCTACCAAGTATTTACTTGAGATCGGCTGCGCCACCAGCCCCACCCCTAGTCGTGAATGGAGAGGTCAAGCATTGACCCATAACATGAGTGCCTACTTTATATACGTTATAATGACTAGAGCCCAGTCTCTCTTAGTTTCCATCAGCTTCCATGTCATGTACAATCAGTTTGTTTAGTTCCGATCAACGCACTTGCTGTATAACAATAACAAGCTCTTACCCCTCTTTCTTTTAGTAGTGCCTATAGATAGGGCACCCGTCTATATATCCAGTTCATCATCTCAACTTCCCATACTAACATCAAAAGTTTCTCCTCTTTAATAGAGGAATAATGCGAAAGTCGGGTTTGGTCGTTTACGCTTTTCAGATCCTCAGTAACTTGTCTGCACCTGCAGATTGCATAGCTCAAGTACCGTATATTCATTCTCTCTACCTCTAGCCTGGTGATAACTGTTTGAATAACATCTTACAAAAGTGCTGGCAGCTGACCTCGGCGGTAAATACTGTCTCTTTAACTATTATCCAACGCCATTACTTTCAGATGTGCCTCTATTATCCACCATACCCAAAGCCTGTACTCATAGCGCCCATGGTACCACATTATCTAACGTCGAAGGAATTTCAAGAGTCTTTAAGAAAGAATACAAGATAAAGGTTGATTCGTCTTCTTCTTGCGCGTGGTGGTACGAGTAGGTGGGCGAGAAGAGATCATGGCCAGATCCAGCGCGGGAATCAAGGTACTGTTGAACAAGTCTCCGACCATGCTGAGCTTGGCTGGCTGTGCGACAATTTTGAGCTCAATGTTTGCTTCCACATCTACCTCGAGGGCACGAATTCTCGCGCAAAGATCGGAAAATTCCGACGTAGCTTCTTGCATGCTTTTCATCTTGGAAAGTATGCGGATGAAGAATAAGACTACTTGTTCTTACACATACTCCTGTAGTACCTCACTTACATCTTGGGAGAAATCTGCATAGTTTTTACGCTACATAGTACTTTTCGGTAAGATGTGTAAACATGAGATTCTATTCAACGGCTATTGCAGCGCGTGGCTGGGGACCAGCTCGTTCGTATTGCTGGAGATCAGAATTCGTGTCTTGGATGCCAGAAGATGCTACAGGGTAAGAGAACGTGCGTATCAATAAAATCATGGAAATAGAAATTGGTAGCATGGCATAGAGAATCTATTACTAATACATCTTTCGGCGCCATGCTTTACTCAAACATGATACATCTCAGAACAGTCTCTTCGAATGTCCACCCTTCTCCCCCTCATCCGTGCAATTCACCTGCTTATCAATCCCATCGATACTTCCACACTTGTACAGGTTCGTTCCATTCGGACTCAGCACATCGATATCCTCAATCGTGATATCTTTGCACACCGTTGGACTTGAACACACCAGATATCCAATCAGCGGCTGATACTTCTTGCTCGTCGTTCCCGAGAAATTCTTGATCGTGATGTCCGAAATCGTCAGCTTGGACGGGAACTCATTGCACAGCGTGATATTCTTCTGTCCGTAGCACTGCGTGATCTCAATTGCGTAGTCGACATTCGAGAGAACCATTGTGTCGTAGGTGATGTTGCTCACTGCGCCTGAGCCGCCTCCACCCTGGAGATCGCCAGAGAGCGCAGCTGAGGAGCCCGGCCAGACTTTGATGCGGGCTCCGTCAGAGGCGTTGGACATGCTGATGTTGTAGACGTAGACGTTCTTGACGATGTCGACTTCGTTGGCGTACTGGCCAAGACTGCCAACACTGATGCCGTGGCTGCCATTGCACCAGAGATTTTGCACGATGATGTTGGTGCTGTTGGGCTTGAATGAGACGCAGTCATCGCCGTTGTTGATGTGTGAGTTCTGGATGATGATGTTGTCTGAACGGTACGTGTCCCAGCTTTGAAAATGTTAGTGATCATATTTCATGCGGCAAGGAGGGATAGGAATGCTTACCCATCAGTGTTCTTCGCAGGATTCTTGCTCACACTGTCACCCTCGATATCGATGTTTGTGAAGACAACATCTTTCGAGTCTTTGACCAGGGTATACCATTGAGGGCTGAATCGGAACTTCAAGTCTTCGATACGTCCGCCCTGCAGGCCGATGACACCGAAGAGAATCGGACGCAAGATGTAGATGTCTTTTGCGTAAAGATCATACCACACTTGACCATTGCCGTCAAGAGTTCCACCACCATAGACATTGACATCATGGCCACCCAGCTGGAAGAATGTGGTCGCATTCTGGAAAGTCTGGTTGAATGCATTCTTCTGCCAGTAGTCGGTATCATTTGTGAATTGCAACGTGCCTTGAATGTCTGGACCCATATGTGAGTACGATATCCCGTCCTCCTGATCCGTTCAACTTACCAAGATCGATGTGCTCTAGGAACGTCAAGTCAAGTGCGGTTCCAATTGTGAATTTGTCCTTCTTCGGGAACACGACATGACCGCCATTGTTGCATTCCTTGATAGCTTTCAGAATGTTGGCTGAATCATCGTTGCCATCACCACAGGCCTCTACGATACATTTCTTCGTTCGCTCTGGTGATACAGGAAATGGGGAGCTGGGATGTTTTGGCTCAATTGAGTAGTTCGGCCGCTTCGATGGAACCACGTCTGTGCTGCCCCGTGTATCGTAAGGAGAAGCTGCAATACTTATTGCCTGAAGAAGGCCGCACGCGAAAAGACTGGAGACACGCATTGTTGCTGTCGAGAATCGGGAAGAACACGAGAGATTCGCGAAGCTTTGCAGGTGCTATCGAGATGAAGTGCCCGTCGCCACCCATGATATACCCATATTGTGGCGCTTGCTGCCGTCTTCCGGACAACGTGGACTAGCTCGCCAACTGTATTTCCGAGTCAGTGATGCTAGAATGCGGAGAAATAGACCATCTTCTCCACGGACGGAGCCTTCTACTCCACATAATGTCCGTCCTGTTCCGTCCCTCAAGTGGCTGGGTGGCGCCACGAGTGGCGCTAGAGAAGAAGAAGCCAAGCTTTGCTTGACAGTTCTGCCGAGCAGCCACGACATTGGTGGAACTACAGCCTTCAATTTGTCCGTCGTCCTTCAGTTCAACCGCACTGTGGCCGTTCCACCTCTGGCGCAGCCTTGGGCCAGACTAGATGATCTGGGGAAGGTACATCTACGCCGACCTCATCCCACGGCTACTGACACGCGCAATACTAAATCCTATCGACATTCGTCACAGATATTCCGAAACAAAGCAAGATGATAAATTCGCTGGTCTTTCGAAACCTCCTTCATGTTCCACACCTTGCTCCACGCTTTAGCGATGCATCCCTTTGGTGGTTGCTGTTCGCCGTTACACGACTTGGGAACACTTCGAAGACTCTCAGCCACTCAACATGATGCAGTGCACGAATGCCTTGCTGAAAGATGCTGGTCGTGTGTCACAGCATAGGGCCAGCCTTCGGGGCATAGTCGGCTCTCAAGTCAGGAATTGTCAGCCTTCTAATTGTTACACTGAATGCGCCTACACTGAACCCATCTCCGGGACTTCGGTAGTCTGGCAAATATGCGTGCCCAGCACGATCGAAATATCTCTGGGTTATTGATACTGAATAAAGAAATGCCCTCATCTCAGATTACATCCCGAGGACAAGACAAAGAACGACTATCATGTCTGGCTAAAGCAACAGCCTCAGAAATGTACTGCATGCTGGCATCTACGAGCGAAACCAGCAGGGGTGCGTAGATTTCGACAGGTCATCTTGTATAACACATAGTTTCTCTTCCTATCATCCTACAAGATATTATACACCTGTGTAAGAGAGAGAAAACGACCTGTCGTCTATTAGGTACCCTTGTTGGTAGGTACTCGCACAAGTGCGTAAAGGAAGAACGATATTTATGAATGCATTATGTTCAGTGGTTGATTTTCTATGAAAGAAGAGCTACATGCGAGCGAACTCAGGGGTTCTGGTCTGAGCGCTGCTACGACGCTGCGACCAGTGCGCTG
>QVXC01000472.1:0-25568 GCA_003501895.1 Phaeosphaeria sp. A1 3.1a | reverse complement strand
AAACAACCACGCCCACCCCCAAAACGGCCACCAAGTTCCCGGAAAACCCCACCGCCACCACCTCCACCACCACCAAAATGGCCAACGCCGCAAAAGCCCCATCTCCGCATACATCTCCCCGAAATGGCGCAAAGAGCTCGTCGCCGCCTTCGCCGAGTTCTGCGGGACATTCATGTTCCTCTTCTTCGCGTTCGGGGGCACGCAAGTGGCCAACACGGCGGCGGTGTTCAGCGACGCGGCGACGGCGGGGCAGGATAATGGGAATGATGGGATAACGCAGGCGCCGAATACGAGCGTGTTGCTGTATATCAGTTTGATATTTGGGTTTAGTTTGATGGTGAGCGTGTGGGTGTTTTTTAGGGTTAGTGGGGGGTTGTTCAATCCTGCTGTAAGTTCTTCCTAGCTATTCACTCAATATCTGTTTAGTGAGGTTTTTCGTCGGGCGAGAAGAGTCGTGGAGAAAAGAAGTGAAGATTAGGCGGTGGGGATGGGATGGGGAGTGCGGATTTGGGGGTTCGAAGAAGAAAAGACACTGATACGTTGTGTTGATAATAGGTAACACTCGGCCTCCTCCTAATCCACGCCCTCACCCCCCTCCGCGCCGCCCTCTGCTTCCTCGCCCAAATGCTCGGCGGCATCGCTGCCGCCGCCGTCGTATCTGGCATCTTCCCCGGCGAACTCAACGTCTCCACCACTCTGGGATCCGGCGTCTCGATAGCGCAAGGCGTCTTCCTCGAAATGTTCCTGACTTCTCTCCTCGTCTTCACAATCTTCATGCTCGCCGCCGAAAAGCACAAAGCGACCTTCCTCGCGCCCATCGGCATTGGGCTCTCCCTCTTCGTCGCAGAAATGGTCGGCGTATTTTTCACGGGCGGGAGTCTGAATCCAACACGATCATTCGGGCCGTGTGTGGTGACGGGGAACTTCCCGAGATATCATTACATTTACTGGTTTGGACCGATCATGGGCACGTTGCTTGCGTGGGGAATGTACAAGATTGTGAAGAGCGTAGAGTATGAAACGGTGAACCCGGGCCAGGACTTTGATGACCATGAGGCGAAGATGTTCAATCCGCCGGGAGACGCGGAGACGTCGGAGGAGGTGGAAAGGCCGAATGTCGCGGCGGCGGCGGTGGAGAATGCGGTGCGGATGGCGAGTTGGGGGCCGAATCAGGGACCACAGGTTGGAGAGGGTAGGGGGTTCGAAGAAAGGATGGAAGGGGAGGCGCCTAGGTATGTGGGGGAGAGGGAGTTGCTTGAGAGGACGGGACATGCACATGGCTTGTCGAGATGAGCAGGTGAAAAGTGAGAAAAGCATTGTGATTTGGGATTAGGAGGGCGTTTTTCGATTATACATGATATCCAGGCAACGAAGCTTTCTCTTTTCTTGCTTTCTGGTTTCAACCTCGTGCGCAGAGACAGAGTCGCATTTCTCCGCCTTGAGCTATGCCTCGTCGCGCCTCGCCCAGTCGTGCTTCGGTTTTGTAGACGATGAATGCCGCGAGGGAGTGGGCGATGAGAAGGGCGAAGAGAAATATCAGTAACGCACAGGATAGGACTGCGATGATGTTCCAGATTAGAGGGTAGATCGCTGCAACGTGCTGGTTCTCTTCCTCTCCTTCTTTTTCCTCCTCGCCCTCGTTCTCCTGCTTATCCTCATCTGTTCCATCCGTCTGTACATCTTCGTGTCGGATCAGCATCGAAGGAAGCTCCAGCAAGCTTTCTTTCTTCTCCGCACACCGTGGCTTAGGGAAGGGCGGGTCCCAGGGCTTTCGCGTAGGAGGTGCGGTTGTGACTGGTTGTATAACAGATCCATGCTGTTCTTGGTTGGCAGCTCGATGCTCGAGATATCGCGGTATTTGCACGCTCAGGATCGAGGTTGTGATGGTAAGGAGAGAGGCTGCGAGCAGCAGCGCTGTGCTCATCGGCGTAGAGTGCTCGGTCAGGCAGACGATCGTGAGATGAGACTTTCGACTATAGCTGATAGTGATGAGAGAGGTGGTTTGCGCCGCATGTGTCGTCATGTTCTTTCGTAAATGTTCAGTCGGTTGGCAAGTGAGGATGCAGCTCGTCTGTCGGTTATGCCTTCCAGAAAGCTTACTTCAAGTCCCCAACCCATCCAATCCTGTCTCTCCGATCATCCACAATTCTTGCGTACTCCAGTAACAGGCGATATACATAAATCAGCATATCTTCTCGTCTCAGCACTTTATCCGCCCACGCTTTACCAGCCTCGGCGATTTGACGAGCCGCCTCATCATGACTCGACCTCTTGGAGCGCTGTGACGGAGGCGGGACTTGGGGCTCATTCCCAGCTTGCGTTGAGAGATGATCATCACCTACAGCGTTCCCCGGAATCTTGAAGTGGTGCTCGTGAGCCTGCACCTCACCTACGGCGTGAGAATACTCCTTTGCATCAGGGCTAACCCGGGAGCCGAGGAAGTATTCCATAACCCCGTACAGGTCGACAAATGTGTTGTCGAGTGGTATGTAATGTAAGAATGGTATGAGGCGCGCATCGTACCATTGGCGATAGACGCTTGTGCGGAGGGTAACTTTGGCCGTATGAAGGTGGCTGACAAGAGATTTGTCGTCAATGGCGAGCGCGAACTTTGCATGAGCCTCGCTTTCTTCATCATGTGCATTCGAGGTAGAGAAGTATTCTTCGCAACCTTCCTCTCTCAGCTTCTTCTCTTTCTCGTCTTCGTCTACTTGTTCTGCTGAGACCTGGCACTCCAGATTGGTGAACGCTACATCTGCCCATCCATTTACCCATTCTGCAAGCTTTCCTCCTGTCTGGCTCTTCAGCTCATACTCATTCGCTGGCAGCAATCGGAAGTTTTTCGCATATCCTACTCCTACTGTGCTCTCGTTCCCAGTATGTATCGATGCTTCCGCTATTTCTACGTGTGTAGCATTTAGCATGCTCATCAGGCGTTCGCGTTGGAAACGGTGCCAATAGCGCTCAGGTTGTCGAGCAGCCGTTGAAGAGCCACGCCAGTACAATCTGTTCTGCCTTTCGTCCCATGAGACAGAAGCTTCCTGGTGCAGGGACGAAGCATTCCACTCTTCTGCCGCTGGCAGTAAGATCTCGTTACTCATCAAGAACTTCGCGTCGCCGAATAACGGGAACAGCTTCACCGCAACGCCCATTTCTTTCGGACTGACAAAGGCACTATGCAAGCCCTGTATATATGGGTGTTGACACACATCCACCACATTGGTCCAGTTCTTCACGTAGCCTTTCAAGGTACCATCCGGTAACTCTTGAGGCATCAGTGCAGTCGCCCTATGTTTATCCTTAAGGCCACGCTGTGGATCCCAAATATCATTATACACGTGGCCCTTTCTCGCAGGGCTGCTGGGAGGACACGCAGGTCGAACCAGTGACCATAGTGGTCGGGGTCCAAGTTGCGAAGCTGGATGTGTCAGACGCGGACCGAGCCATTCAGGCTTCCACCCATAGTCCTTGACCAGAGCTTCCATATCCTCAAGGTCCGAGAATTCGGAACGAATATCCTTGGGCTCGAGCATTATTTTCCGAGTCATAGACACTGCAGTGTCGATAGATTCCCAAGGCACTAACATCGAGGACTCGTCATTGATGTTGAGTGGTATGTCAATGTTCGGAAGCTGAGCTTTTGGGTCGACCGACAGCGCCGCAAGCATGTTTTCCCATATCCCAAGCTTCGAGTGTTGATTGTGGCTTTTCGCTTCGGCTTTGCTATCGCGTATAGAGATCTTGGGCGAGAACACATGTGCTTGCTTGCGCAACACCACTGGCTCGATACTCCAGAAAGGCGCAAGGTCATGATGTATCTGGTCCCAGAATCTCTCGTTGATAACGGCGTTGTGCGAGGTCGCATATGCGTACCAGTTGTCGAAACCAGGCGGGGGATGGCGGCCCCGGAGCTTTCGATACTGTGCAGCTGCTTGATCAAGGGTGTGTATCTCATTCTTGGACATTCTTTTGGACTGTTTCATAGCGATCTCCATTAAATGCTCAATCAGGTGCTTCCCTGCTGGCAATTCGGCACTTTCTGCACCCACGACAAGCGTCTTGTTCACATCGTTGCTCCCACTGCTCCAAACCAGCGACCCTTTTGCAAGTCTGAGATCCCTGAACGGAGTGCCTCGCGACCACGTGAGCGTGTACAGCACAGTTGCCAGGGCGAGTGCAGCCAGTAACGCCAAGTACCATAGAGCGCGCCAGAATGTTGGAATGTTCGCCATTGTCTTCTCGTCGCCGATGTAGCCTAGCTCATCGATGGTCCTGGGATCTGGAATCCAGACACGTAGATGTCGCGGGTTGTGTTTGCGCATGCGGGCGGGTAAATGCTAGAGCATTGTGTGAGGTGTTTCAAGGCACAACATACTCAAGTATGGCAGGCATGAAGTGTCAAGGAACAAGGAGGAAGACACGGCGTGATAAGAACAACAAGACTGGATGACGAAGTTTGATGAGGGTAACATGATCAATAGATTGGCAGTCGTGGAGTGCGGCTAAACAGGCCGTGTGTAATATGGAAGAAGTCTTGGCGGAGCGGATATGGACGCCACAAGCATGGACCAGGATGTTGTTCGTCGTGGTATGGTTACCAAGGGCGCGCTGTATCATGGGTATTGTGCATCATTGAATGAGAATAGCAGTGAAGAGACTCTCATTGCTCCTCCATTTCTTCGTCTTCGTCACCCTCAGCTTCGTCATAGCCGCCCGCTCCATCTTCGTCCTCGCTATCGGAGCCAGAGCCTTCGCTCTCGCCTTCACTACCAGGATCGTAGTCTTCCTCTTCGTCGTCCTCTTGGTCTTGCAACTCTCGCTCCGCCTTTTGTAGTTCGCTCTCTTCTTCTTCGGCGTCATTTGCATCGGCGACTGCAGCCCCATTGGCGCCGTTGCTCTTGTCTTTGGGTTTGTTGACGTTGAGCTTCTTCGCACGGCGCGCTGCTGCCAGACTGGCATCCTGTAGGCCGTGCTTCTGAACGTAGTCGTTGATACCGGCATAATCCGCCTGGTCGAGCATGCCAAACTCAATCTCCTGTGTCTGTGTGGTGATGACGAGGTTGAATGTGTTGCGCAGGACGGCAGCGTAGGCAATACTGTTTATGGAGGCGAAGTCGAAATAGGCAAGAGGCTTCTTGTAGCCGTAAAGGATGCCGACGGCAGTGAAGAAGAGGTAGCCTGAACGAATAGTCAGCAAAAGAATGTGTCTATGAACAGTGCGCAACTCACCCTCTTTGCTGCCCCGATGTGCTTTGACGTGGTAGGCCTTGTCGCCCTTGCGGTGGCTCTCGGGCGTGGCGCTCGAAAATTCGTCGGCATCGGGGAAGATGACCTCTTTGCCTGTGCCTGCCTGAATCAAGCAGTGGTGTATTGCCTCGGCCATGGGCCCTGGGCCCGGGTCTTCGCCCTCGATGATGTTCTTGCCCGTAGCTTCCTCGAATGTCCATATTATCGGCTCAGGGGCGACGCCTTGTAGATGCTCGGGCAGGGGGTTAACGCCGTCGCCGTGAATGGGTATCACGACAAAGTTGTGCTGCTTCTTTGCCTTCTCGGGGACTGGTAGACAGAAGACCTGGTCGACGTCTTTCCACGCAATGCTGAACTCGACGCTGCCGCTGGCGCCTATCGCGCGGATGCCGCCGTCCTTCTTGTCCAGAAGCTCGAGGGTGAACTTCTTCCGCTGGGGGATCGAGAAGCTCACGCCGGGATAAGACCGCCATGCTTTGGCTGCGGTGCTGGCGAGATTGCCACTTGATATTGCCGCGGCAGGACGTGCGCCACGGCTCTCTTCGAGCTTGCGCTTCTTCGCGGCCGGCTCTGCTAACGGCTGCGAGGTCTGGTTCAGAATGAAGGTCGATATGTCGCGGAAGAGATTCGTCTGTGTGGGATGCTCGTCTGACGCAGTCTGTGTCAGTCATGTGACTTAGATTGCACATAGCATAGCATACATACCAATAGCAGCGTGTACACGTTTGCGCAGCTCGTGGTTGCTGGCAAATGCCTTGTCGATCTCCTCAGGATGTGGTCCAGCAGGTGTGACGACGGAGGGATTGACAACTGCTGCAGGCACTGGCGGCGGCTGCGGTACCCTAACTTGGCTATTCAGCGCGTTGAAGGGCATGGTGTGTATATAATGGGTGGTGGTGATTAAGATGCGTGAAGACGCGCCGCGTTGGTGGTTCGCGACTTCCCCAAATTTTAGCGTCCCTATGACGGCACACGTCGATATGCCAGCACCACTACTTCACCACAGCATGGCTTGCCGAACACCCATGGCCACCTTCACCGTACTGACTCAAACGGCTCCGGTTTTGATTGGTATGCTTTTCCGCACCATATGATGCCGTCTTTAGTCCGCGCCAGGCTCACTGCATTCCGCCTGTGCAGTCACCCTTGACCAGCAGCGAGGCCCACCGCGCCAAATGCTCCTTTGAAGTCGAATAGGCAGGTCATCTGTGGACTTGAAGTCTATGATGTGAAGACTGACTGTGCCACAAACAGAAACCACTGTGTTTAATAGACCATTTGCTTCGTGGAAAGTATTTGACCATCATGACCGCCAAAATGGTCTTCTATCGACTTCAACGAACTCGCAATGAGTCTTGCATGCCTCCTTGACGACTTGGACGTCGACTCCAGCCTTGATGCCAGGAATGGTTCATATCCCACTTTTGTTGTGCGGCCAACCACCACTGCAGAAGTTTCGAACCTGTTCAAAACACTGAGCCCTCTGGTGGGGAGGAGAGAAGTCTCAATTCATCTCCATGGTGCGCCAAATTCCCCATCATCGGACAGTGTGGAGACTGTCCAAAATGCGACGGTGGATATGCGCTCTCTCAGGGGCATCTCCTTGGACCTGGACAAGACGGTTGTCAATGTTTATGTAGGTGAAACCTGGTCAATGGTCCAAGAAAAGCTGGAGAGATATGGCTTGACGCTTCTTGGGAGTATGTTTGCACATCACTAGCATTTCACAGACCACTTACAACCGACTAGGCAGTGGGCCGGTCTCCTTTACCGGCAGAGGCTTAGCCCGTGACTCTGCTGAGGAATTCCAAGTTGTGCTTACGTCGGGGGCCGTGCTCTCTGTCAGTTCAATGGAACATGCCGCTCTCTGGAAAGCTTTCAAAGCCAATTCGGATCATGGTGCCGTCATCACTTCCTTGAAGGTTCGCACTTGCGAGTCTGCGACTCTACATGGTGGCATCGCTCATTACGCGCCTGAGTCCTTCAGTCTACTCGCAGAGGCGGCTGTGCGTTTCGCGAAGAGCGCATCAGCCGATGACACACGCGTCATGTTCTGTGCCGGTCATGGCTATGGTTATCGCCTGAACACATGCTCTTCCTTCCCGACCAAGAGCACTGAGAACCACGGTTTGCCTCAACCCTTTTTGTCCCTCCCTGGCCGTGTGCAAGACTACAAACCCTCACAGGCGAGGCTCGATATCAGGATATGCGAAGAATTAGCTAATCCTCAGGGGGCTGCAGTCAGGTATGCTTCAGAATATTCTCGTCAGGTTCGTGCTGACAGCCAAGTTCGCTGAATGCAACATTTACGGCCCGAGCGGACCTTGCTCTTATCATTGATATCCATCAAGAATGGTTTGACCTATCGAAGTTGTTGGAAGATGTCGATGACCACATGTTCTCTATCGCCTTCTCTCTAAAGGCAATCGTGGCGCGGCCGAATGCACAAGGAAGCAAGCAAACGATCAATGCCGAATCGGGGAGGGAGGTGCTATTTACAGTCATGGTAAGCTCAAGTTGGAAGTCAACGACCGACGACGAGCGCGTCAGAGGAGGTATCGGCATGCTATTGGCCAAAAGCTGGGCCATGTCTCGTGAGAGACACCTTCAATGTGGTTCCGTCATTGCCGATTATGCTCACTACTCAGGATCTGTACTCCACGAGTATGGCGAAAAGGACACGATGTTTCCCTCGTAGTCGTGGTCGCGGCGAAATTTCACCGGCGATCGACAACAAAAAGACAGTTTGGGGGGCGCAGCAATTGGCTCAGCGCTGATGACCATGGCACGCCTGTACTCTCCGTCATGTGCTCTCGAATTCAACCCCGAACAAAGCTCGAGATGTCCGCCAATTGCTTGTATATTGTGTACGACTTCTCTTCAAACAAGCCATGTATCCAAGGTGCACCCGGGTAATGTACAAATGAGATCGATCAGACATGCATCACTACTTCACAACTACCAAGGTACCGAGTTGTTGAAACAATCGTTTCTTTCCGTCGGACATGGCGATATGTCACCAATTATCGTTGATGCAGGACAACCAAGGACCCGTTTTGTGGTCAGCGATGGAGGCCGACGTGGTGATGTGGGGCATTAGTGACCGCACTATGGGAAGACTTCATCCACTTTTGACCTGATACCGGGCTGTATTACGATCTGTACTCCACGCGGGATGAATGAGTCTAGGATCATGCGGCAGCAGCGAGCACTCTGCAGGGGCATTGCGCACGTGACGCATTCAGGTACATCTGAGTATCGAGCATATTTGCCGGTATGGCGATATGCACGACTGTTGTGACCTCGACGCTTCCAAGACCACGTCACGCTGCACGTACTTTCTACCAAGCATCTTTCTGATGCTTAACAGTGCAATTTATTGCGACGCGTCAAAGTTCGATCGGTAGACATCAGAGAGGGGCCGTGCACGTCTCGCATCTCAAACCACACATGTCTCGCTTCGCCGCTTCGTCCACTCTTCGAACGAAGCCACTGTCTGACATCTAGCAATAGCATTGCAGTTTTCGATCAACGAGTCGGGACACAACAGAACCGTTCAGGCGCCACCTTGTCAGACGCCAGATCGCAGCCATTTGCCGGATGAACAGCATTGAAGCCGAGCCCTGCGCCAGCGATGAGCGTCAGGGCGATCACGAAACCCCGCGGGCCACCCAATATGCAGTAACTGTGGGCAAGTGCTGCTGCAATATGTATCTTCGTCGTGTCGCTTTGCCCTAATCATCACACTCCTCTTGTACACTTCGACTTTGTCGACCTAGGGTGGCGCTTCTATGCCACACCTCAACAACATAATCTACTAATAACATTCTGCTTCTGCTCGTCGACAAACACTACTCTTAACTACTGGAAAGAAATAAGAACACTTCAGCCCACCATGAAGCAAGTCGAATTCAAGCTGCCGCCTATCGCCAAAGTAACCTCAATATTCCAGCCACAAAAGAAGCCTGTGCCAATGTTCAACCAGCCGTTACCCAGTGGATGTCCCCATCATCGCATGTCACGCATGCTATATGCTGTCACGCTGTCGTTCCTCGTTGCCATCGCGATACCAATGGTCACCCTGAAGGCTCTGACCTATAGCTTCATCGAAGAGAACCGCGACACAGGCTTCATGTTCCAAACCACAGAAGAGGACGGCAGTACAGGGGCACCAATCATCCTAGCGGCCCTACCAAGAATGCTTCACCACGCACCTGCAAAACTGGCTCTTGTCGCTGCCGTGCTATGCATCTTCGCTGGAGTCTCGCATCTCAGCTTCGTCGTTGTAGACTGGAAGGACGGCAAGCGGGTGCGTAACACACTATCCCCATACAATCCACGTCCCTATTCACCGACGCATCATGCTAACGAATGGCACATTATAGACCCAAGGCTGGGCATTCCGCCGCAACATCATGTTCCTGCACATCATGAACGCCATCCTCGTGCTCTTCGCCCTCGTCTCCATATACGTGACCCACCGCTCCACCTCGCACTTCCGCGACGGCTACGTCAATTTCCGCGCCACCTTGATGGACGACAACTCTTCCAGTCGAAAGTACCAATCTGACAGCGAAGTCTTCCAATACAACATCGGTACCTTTGATCTCGAGACTTGGTCATGCGAGCTGAAAGACGTAAGAGGAGTGGGCATGGTGGCATCCGACTATGCACACCAGTGCTCGATTGAGCTTGCGGGCCGCGCAATCATGATCCCGTTCGTTATCATTGCTTGGCTTGTAGCCGGCATCGGAATCTGGGGACTTGTTGGCGGGGGCAGGAGAGGACCAGATGGCGAGCGAGTCAAGACGGAGGATGTGGGGTTAGAGATGGGCAAGATGAATGCGATGTGAGAGGATATCGCAAGTCAGTACTTCTCTTCTCCTTTGGCTTCGCTCGTACAGGGGGATGGTAATTTGTTTCTTCTTCTCCCTTTTTTCTTCGCACTTTCCCCTCTCGCAACACCTTTCTCGTTCCTGCTGCGTCACGATATACCCCACTCTGATATAGACCCCCTTGCTGGCCGAGAGTCTCAGTTCTCAGTTCCAGATTTCCTATCACATCGACGTTGCCAAGTGCTGGAACGTCCTCACTGTCTTTATATAGATGTCTTGAGCTTATTTTTATTCTTATCATTCTGCGGGTTCGGGAAATGAAATGGGAAATTTAATGGTGCACCCTTCATCGGATTACCAAGTCGAGCGAGCAAACGATGCGTGATGCAATGGTTTATTCGGAATGAACCGTGGATGGTTTTCTACTACTACTGAACAAGGGTAATGATGACATGGACCTACCACCCCTCCCCAACCCGTCGTCCTGGTCTCCCATCATCCATCAGTCCCTTATCACTCCACTTTTTATCTGTGACCTCGATCCAGTCTTCGTCGCTCAGTTCGCTGGGCGTGGGTTCTAGCGACGGGCGGCTTGGACACTGGGTTGCGGAGGCGGTGGTGGTGATGGGTGGGGGAGTGTGCTTCATTTGCAAGTAGGTTCGGGGTTTGGGTGGAGATGGGGTGGGCTTGAGGGGGACCATATTTGGGATGGGGGATTGGGGCGGTGTGGTAGGATGTAGGAAGAGGTGGCGAGGAGGGTTATTAGGAGGAGAAGTGTGGAGTTTGGGGATTATGATAGGGAAGGGAAGGAGGAAGGAAGTTTACAAAGGATATAGAGGTAGGTGTTGGAAATATTGCTTTGAAATGTATGTGTGTGAATATTCAAATGTTACATTAACAAGACTAGAAATACCTCCAACAAAAAAAGCACAGATACTTCACGTTGAGATATCTCTAGAAACTACGATTGATGTACTGAACAGCACTGCTGTCCTGCAACAGGTCTATACACTCGCATAAACCGTGCGTTTAACTGCTATTCCTACTCATCTCAGCCTGTCGTCGCCTCCCAGGACGCGCATCATCCATGAGCTGTTCATCAGTCCACGCCGTATCATCATCGTCAACCTGGACGAGCTCGAATTCATCGTCACTGGGTTCCAGAGTGAACGCATCAGTGTCTTTCTTCTCAGTAGATGACGATGATGTTGCTGAAGATAACGGTGTGGTTTGCTGTTGCTTCTTGGCGGGCTTCTTGGAAGGCTTCTTGAAGGGGTTAGCGAGAGTCATGATTGTGAATGTAGAGTTTGTGATGTTTGATCTGGTCGAGGTTTGTGGTTTGGAGGTGAATCTATGGTTATGTTGAGGTTTGGAACTGGCGTTGTGCGGGAAGCGTTGTGATTTCACTATGTGATTTCACAATGTTGAGGTGTTCAGTGAAGGGTAACCATTTCCATAGCAGATAGGTGAAATGCTGTACCCTGTAAGTGCTGGCGCTGCTTGGGATATATACATCGAGTGATGGTTATTCACAGAACGCACTACTATCATCTCACACAATCAACTCAACTTTCCATGTCACTTCCCATGGCTCTGGACGATTCAGCGCTGGGCCGCTTTCAGAATTTCGATGCCATGTCGGCAAGCGAAATAGACCACAATACGTTGTTATATGACGCAAGAAGCGAGACACCTTTATCTACACCTCCCGACGCTTCACCAGCTTCCCCAAAAACATCAGCGCCCACTCCCCAGAGTGAGTCTGACGAAACTCCTCATACTGCCCAACCAACACCAGATTACGAGGATGAACTTGCGTCCACAGTATCAGGCATGAGCGACTTCGCCTCTGAAGGTGACCAAAAAGAGCAGACATCCGAGCTCGAGCACCTCAAGCTCTCCGCCACCGGCCCCGAGCTGGAATACCGCTACATCAGGCGCTCCAACACCTACGGCCGCGCGCCCTTCACACGGCCACACTTCGTCTCAAACTCAACTTCCCCTCCCTTCTCCGGTCCCCATACACCCATCAGCATCCCCTTCGGTGCAGACTTTGGCAAGTACATGCACATCCCCCGAACCCTTCGCGCCACTGAGCTTGGCCTCGCTGAACTCGCGATATTCTGGCTGTGGAGTGGGCTGAGGCGAGGGGAGGGGGTTGGAAAGACGACACCAACGACAACGGCGAAGACGATGAAGAATTATGGCCCGACCATCTCTCCCGCCTTGCTCGCACACCACAAGACCGGATCATCCGCAGCACCATACCCCATGACACAGTCAACTTTCCCTGCATTCGTGGGCCCGCGAACGTGCATACTCAACACGGGGTGTGTCTTGAACGGCTGGCTGCTCCAGATCCCTCGATATCTGAGCGCTGAAGAGATCACTGTGGCGGAAGAGACACTCCGGCAGATCACGGATAAGATCTCACCGTGGAGTTTGAATGTTGATCCGAGCTGTAGATTGGGGGTGGAGCGGAGTGATGATGAGGAGAAGGGGTTGAGGGTGTTTTTGGAGGAGCAGAAGAACGATATGATGTTGCTGAAGGATGTTGTTGGGTTGGATTTTGCTGCTCAGAATGATGAGGAGGGGACGTCTTCTTCTGTGCCGATTTGGGTCAGGCGAGATGCTGGAGATGGGGGAGTGGAGACACCGAGGAGGGGAATGATGTTGTTGACGCCGCCGACTACGGGAGGAAAGAAACTGTCATCAACATTTGCGGTTCGGAATCTGCGCGAGATATATGCTGCTTCTCCGTCTTCTTCTCCTTCGAAAGAAGAGGTTGTGACGAAAGCGAAAGCGGCGAATATGCATGCAGCTCTGACTAGAGCAGCGCGCGATGTAGACAAGACCTTCCGTGCTGCAGCGCACATCACGGCATGGAGTCGAGACGTAGCTGCTTCTTTTGGTCACTCAGATGATCACTCTCCTGAGTATTCGAGTCTGGAGGGGCATGCAGACAGGGTTCTCCCCAAGACCTCGCAGGGAAAACGAGAGATTGCAGCTGCCGTCCAAGGGGATCAAAACGCACACTCCGACGCCCGCAACAAGTCTATCGTGACAGCTGAGAAGGGATCGACGCTCGAGTCTATCTCGACCCTCCCAATCTGTGACGTCATCCTGGTCACGTTCTGCGTTTTCCTTCTTTGCTGGCTCATCTTCGGGGAATTCAAATAGCTGCACAGCTGCATCGTCTGGCCAGTCCCTATCGTTGGATACTTGGAGAATCTTTTGAGCACCAAAGTGCTCTCATCTTCGATCTAGAGTCTGGCATAGCTTCCTGTGCAGTTCTCAGCATGTCGCTAAGCGATGCTTAGTTTGTCACTGAGATCGGATGGTTTGGGATGATTTGGTCGTTGGAAGCACTGGGTCGCTATACTTCGTAGCATAATACGTGAGGAGCTCAATTCACGACATGGGTTATAACATGGGATCATGGAGTATGAGATAAGGGTGGACAGGAAGTTGGTGTCATAGAGCAATTTGATATGGTCGTTTCGGAGAATATCGCTTTTTGCATACAACTGTTTTCTATCCGCATACTCGATACGTGATTTACATAAACCCATATCTGATACGAATGGGTCGGATTTTAGTGATACACTGCGCACGCGCGCTTACTGAGATCATCGGCCTATGCCGCACTCGGTAGCTAAATACAAGTTTTTATGCGTAGTTCTGTAGTGCCTGATATAGTGATCAAAAGAATGCTACACAGTTTACACGCACGTATAGCACTCCTGGGTAAGCTTTGTAAATATGAGATTGCGTAGGATGGCTGCGGTGGTACATCACTAAAAACCACCGCCTTCGTACTTGCGACCACGAATCGCACCACCATCCCGTGACGTCGATACGAATTCGACTACGAGCGAAAACGAGGCTGACAACGTACCGAACACCTCGGTGCGGGTCTGGTACCAAGAATAGGTAGTATACGAGAGAAAGGACTAGCCGTGCGTAGTCGTAGTGGGTGGCCTGATCACCGAGGTACGTACCCGTCAATACTTGGTAGCGCGCTCGTAAAACGTGGAGAGGTAAATCTAAAAGAGGGGCCGTGAGCAATAGACTGAAGCGTATTGTTGCCATTCATAGTTTTGCGTGTGCAAGCTGAATCGCATCGCGACATTTGTTGGTGGAGCTGAGATAGGTAGCTCATTGTGGTTATGGAATCCAGATTATCAGCACGATGAGATCTGATCGGATGGGATGGCGTCGATCTGGAAACATAGGTTTGACAGATCAGCTCACATGCGCATATATCTAGAGTATGTCAGTATAGCCACAGCGAATAGAAGCAGTGCGCTGCGATGCACACCACCCTCTCAACTTCAGCCGTAGCGTAGTCTGTCCTGCGTGCGAACTTCATGGCCGCTCGCTGCCCGAGCTGACAAAAGCAAGCGCAACGCATCGCATCGGATGATATGGACTAGAGTAACAATCATAGATTGCCGAGGGGGCGAGATCCGATGCTCACGCCAAACCAGTGCACTTGTTGCGAGAAATGCCTATTGTGAAGCTGAAGTCACCATCCGCGTAAGCACTCAGCTTACTGTTGGATTCGCGCAATGCACCGGATGCGAGCCAACTCAGCTGCCAGGAATGGGCAGTCTTTGCAAAATTTCTTCCCATGTCCTCAATATGCACTTTCGGACGAATGTCGCTGAGCTCGGCTTGAAGTTGGTCAGATTCATGTTGGTGTAAGCATGCCGTGGAGCATGAGTAAAAGCTGTTGACCCGCTTGCGGAGTTACCGTAAGTTCGCGGAACCGGCCCTGCTCCTCGGTGCAATGTGGCTCCCTGGTCGGCCGAGGTGGTGCCGCTGCTTAGCTATCGGCAGTTGCGCTCACCACCGAGGATGTTCACGAATGTGCTGTCAGCGTCAACAACTTGTATTGCTAAACTTGGACGTTGCGGAGGAACTTCGTCGCTCTCTCGGTGCCATGCTGATGCCAAATTCGAGCGTAGGACAGACGATGCCACGGCTTCATGTCAGGTCTGACCTTGGGCCGCTGTGTTCCGCGCAATAAGCAAGGTCGTGTTTCTGGAGGGCTTGGCGCGAAGAGTCGACAAATCGGATGGTGACTGAAAGAGGCATGGTCAGACACGAGGGGTGACCCTGGGGTGTTTGGTTGACGTTGTAGTCACCTCAGCCTTGCAGAGGGTTGGGTGGGATTGACCAGGATGTCAGTTGCCCTGCAGATAGGCAGTAACAGTACACGAGAGGATGCCCACTGGCCCACCGCTGCCAGCGTCTCGTGCACTGCTAACGGCAGAAGTTGAACTCAATTGCTAGCGACTCCACACGAGAGATGGCATTCAGCGTCATCTGGAGCATCGGGTCGCGCGCTTGTTTTGGGGTGGTGATGCAGGACTCGACATTGTGCTGCCGTCGACTGCCTCAGGCGTCATGATCGGCATTGAGGTCACTGCTTTGGGAACATGAAGCGGCAGAAATCTCATCACCCACAAGCCGACGCAGGGTCTTAGACACCCGCGACCGTGGATTGGATGGAAGCTGGGCTAGCTGGGTAGTGTCCGCTGGGGGCCCACGCCGAAGACCCGCCATTCCGCAAGCCGTTGGCGATCCATGACTGCATCGCTCATTCTGAGATATGATGAGCGCCATGCCTGATAGCAGGATATTGGCTCGGATAGAGTGGGTAACGATAGACATTGCAGAGTATTGGTTGCCAGAATAGAAGGTGAAGCAAGTTCTGCCGCTGTGATGTCGTCCGGCTGATTAGATTCTGGTGCAGAGGAGATGGTGGGAGGGCTTTTGAGCGATGATGTCATAGAAGCACACAAGCGAAGCCTAGCGCATTTTGCACAGCAGGAGAGGGAACAGCGAGCAAGAGTGACAAATTCGTCCGGACAGACGAGGACATGGTGTATTCGGCTTTCTGTGGTCCGCTGCAAACGAAGGCCTCGGTTTGCAGTCGAGCATTTCGATGTCTTCGACAAGTGGCTAGTGCCTTCTACGGGGTGTGGCTGCACCAATCGCAGCGTGTGGCTGCGATGGCAGGGCCCAGATCGTCTCGGAGGCCGCGGCAACATGCGTGCGTGCATAGGGCTGAGCAATGCCACACAACTGGACCCTGAATCTACCCCACCAAATCGGTGCATGGACTTGCCCTATCCAACGTGGCTGCCGGCTGCCACGCGAGAGCAAGTGTGGCTGGACGGCAAGCCTGCAGACAGTGTGCAGCAGAGGCCTTCTCAGCAGGCATGGACTTGTACAAGGTTTCGGATGCAGACTTTCCCTGTAACCGGTTGGTAGAAAGAGTATCCAACAGGACTTGCACAGCCACAAATGAACATTTGTAATGCCACATACGGACAAGGTCTACACCTGCAGCATGTATCGATTTACGAACGGATACAGTGCTGGTATTGCTTTGGCATTTTCGGTAGCCGCCTATTGGTGCAGCGACTGATCGTCAGTTTCAACGCTCAGGGAGTGTAGATTCCACATCCCAGGAACCGTCTTGCCACCAGATCTATCTATCCATAGTACACGAGATGCAGGCTATCTACGGCACTTGTCGATGAAACCACGTGGCTGCATAGTGGTATTTCGTGTTTGTCGAACGAGCTGAAAGGACTCGAGGTAGACTACTGTCCACCGTAGAGTCACTCGATGGTCACGCGCCTGGCCATGTGACCATCTCGCGACTATGAGCGAGGCTGATGCTGCCCAGGCACTGCGCAGAATGGACTGTACACAGGACTTGTTGCAAGTTTGATGCTGGCGACCTCTTCTCAGCGTCGTTTCACGCAGTCTGAATGCTTGCAAAGATCGCCGGCGTGCTGACAGACGATTGCTCGTTATTCTGGGTAACAGCCATGTGCTGCCACGGGTAGTATCTCGGATGCGAGCCGAATGCACGTTGAAAACTCTGAATGGGAATAATTCGCGCGGCGCTTGCACAGCCCTTCGGTGTCACCAGGGCCTAGCGTCTTCATGCAGGGTGTGTGGGCGCAGATCTTGCTCCAGCGGAAAAGTGGGTCGCACTTTCCTTCCAGAATGCGCGCTAAGTCGACATCCCTGCAAGCGTTGCGTCATTACAAGAGCGACTGAAAGGAAGGTCGTGTCCGCGCAATATTCAGTAACCCAAGCCGTCTAAACTATCGCTCAGCAATTTGCAAGCACACACTCGCATTACCATCTACTTATATCCGATAGCCCGATCGCAGTCGGCCCAGCCCACGCTACTTTCCACGGCATTCCACGCCAGCACCCGCCAGATCACCTCATCAAGCAGTCTTCACTCAAATCGGCGAGCCCACCCGAGTCATCGGCCAGTCAGTGAGCTAGTATAAAGACACTTGCCACCCGCCTTGGTCCCTTACTTTTCCCTTTCGACATTATGTTAGCGCCATCCACACGACGTCAGCACATACCGCAGCAATCACTACCGTCACCACCATCGTCGCAACACCTCTCCTACCAACAGCAGCTCTTTGACCAGAAGCTCTTGCACGACTACCTCGAGTCCCAGCAGCAGTCGTTTGGCGCGCCAGCCAACAACACTTTCATGACGACTGCATACACCGACTTCGCGAACCCGGCCATTCGAATCCAGCAGTCGACTCCCACTCCGCAACTGTCTCAGAACGGCTTCGCACAGTCTCCCATGCTATCGACGAGCAGCAACGGCTCCGGCTTCGAATCGTGGAACTACGGCAACGTGCAGGGCCAGTCACTGCAGACACCCTCGAACAGAGGACACCAGCGAGCGTCCTCGTCGTCCTCGGTAGGATCGAGCTCGTCACACTACCAAGCAGCTGGACCATCTGCTAGCTTCCAGTATGTCGCGCGTCCCGACAAGATGCCTGCACATGCAGCGTCGCGGGTTGACTCACTGATCATGGCTGACAAACGGTCCAGGACCTTCTCGAATCATCTACCTACGCCCACACATACTCCGACTCAAGACTCATTCATGAACTCGACCAACTTCAACAACTTCAACAACGTCTCCGCCAGCATGGACACCACAATGGCGGCCCACATGTCGATGAAGCAAGCGCTCATGGACCAGGGCGACGATGTACCAGACTTCGCCCACTCAGCCAGGCAGTCTGTGTCGAGCTACGGCCACGACTCGCCCGCAACGCCACACACTGCCCAAGGAGACGACATGGACTTCAAGATGCCCCCAAATGGTGAGACCCTCCATAAGGTCGATTCCTGGCTTTTCAACCAGTTCTGTACTTACGATGATCCAGAAGCGAGACAGCACACTGTGCCAAAGTTCGAGAGGACTTACACTGACATTGCTGCCGACAACTTCTACGACCCAGCTGCCGTTGCACAGTCAATACCACAGACCAAACCAGCGCAGTCATCGCTCTTGTCGCCATACCGAGGCAATGCAAACGAAAACGTTCAGCGTGCGCTCCAGGCAGCACAGTACGCACGCTCACAGTCACCAAGTGGCTCAGCATCAAGAGGCGACTCTCCATTCCGGAGAGGCTCGCCATACCACCAGCCTAGCAACAACTTCAACTCACCACTTGTCGGGTCCGCGGCAGCCACTCGCGAACGAAACCATAAGGCCGATGCTGCTTATGCAATGAAGTCCCAGATGCAGTCTAGCCAGGACTCCGAGCCCAAGACCATCTCGCCCAAGGACGCTCTATTGGACTACCGGGAATCCGAGGATGACTCCAAGGTGTCATTGTTCCCAGACAGTGGCGCAGAGTACGACACGCAATATAACGGTGGCGAACAATTCAGGCAGCCTAGCCAGAACAGCTTCGACACTCCCTCCTCGCAGTCATATCGTCGCGACAGTTGGGTAGCACCACAGTTCGCTGGTAACTTCCCCGTCTCCGCTGCACCATCGCTCCAGTCGACCTCAAGTTTCAACTTCGTTGCACCTGCGGTACACAACACCATGCCCAGCCTACCACTTGCATCGACCTCTCAGTACCGATCGGCACCAAGCAACATGGGTTCGACTGTCGACCAGACACCGGAGTTCCCAGCACACTTGACTTCGATGGAGTCGAGTGCAAGCGAGGCTGAGCCTTCTAACAGCCAGTCGAGCGACCGCTTCATGCACAAGCCAACACCATCAGGTGCCGATTCTGGCACTTACTCATGCACGTACCACGGCTGCTCTCAGCGTTTCGAAACTCCGCAGAAGCTGCAAAAGCATAAGCGTGAGGGTCATCGAAGTGCCAACCTCGGCACTACTATGACATCAGCGGCTATACTAGAGCGCAACTCACAGGCCGGCCCACACAAGTGTGAGCGCATCAACCCCACTACCGGCAAGCCCTGCAGTACGGTCTTCTCCCGTCCGTACGATCTTACTCGGCACGAAGACACGATTCACAACGCGCGCAAGCAGAAAGTTCGCTGCGCATTGTGTGTCGAGGAAAAGACTTTCTCCCGCAACGATGCATTGACACGTCACATGGTAAGAGCCCATCGCACAGCACCATCGAAATAGCGCAGACTTGCTAATGACAGTTGCAGCGTGTTGTGCATCCAGAAGTCGACTTCCCCGGAAAGCATCGCAGGCGCGGTGGAAACCATGACTGAGCCAAGCCGGACACATCGTAGCGGAGTTGGCCGCGGAGCTCCACGATCGAGCTGACACGCATGACACGCACATTCCAGAACGGCCGCGAACGACCGACGACGTGCAACTCCGACTCGCTTCTGCAACTACAATGCATGAAATTTCTGCATTCAGGTCGAGAACGGTCGCAACGATTGTTGTTGGACTTTTGTACACTTATCCTTGCACAGCGAGGCGTGTACGGAGCAGATTTCCCGGTCTCATCACTTCATTTGCTTATTCCCGTCTTTTTGTGTTGAGACACGCATTTCCTACCTCCGAACCTTTCCCGGTCATCTCTAGCATCCTATCCGCTGGTCGGCATCAGAAACACTTCCTCTGGCGTTATTGCTCCTCGTCTCGATGTACACTATCTATTATCCCTTGCCTATATTTTTTTGGTTTTTATTGGAGCGTTCTTTGTAATGATATGGCGACCAATGAGCAGGCGTCAGGATGACGATTTGACGAGATCAGCAACAAAAGCGATGACGATTACTAGAGGATTTCACTGGCTATGAAAGTCCGGGGTTTTGACATTTTGGAGCGATCTATCGATTTTTTTGGTTATTTACTTCTCCATAATATGAGCTCGCAAAAGAGTGGTTTTTCTATCTGTACATTTTCGCTATTGTTTGTCGTCTCTTTCCGCACACGACGCACACATAGATACCCGCACCATCAAAATGTAACAACACCACTTCCACCTAGAACTTGCTATATCGCACAATACACATGTTTCGCGACATTGAACATTTTCGAGCTGTATGCCACGCAACGTGAACAACCGCCTTCGTGACCACCTCGCACCATACCAACATGCCATGTCTCGCCTCGGCTTCCCCGACACCAATTACCGTGTTGCACTCGCTCTCACATTGCGCACCCACCCTACCAACGTGCAACCACACCATTACTAATCCCCATACCATGCACAGCTGAGCCTCACTCTCCCACATACCATTGCGATTGCGATTGCGCAATCTAGACCACGCGTACGCGGTACCGGTACTGGCGTCCCTACGGCACTGCGCAGAGTGGGGACCTGTCAGCACCTTATCTGGCTGGCTGCTGTGGTGTTTGGGGGGGCTGGATCTGGGTTTTCGGCGGGTGCGGGCGGGTGGACGGTAGAGCGCAGGGGTAAATTGGTAGGTACATGCACAGCCCCGCGGCGAGACTTTGAGGTGGGGAGGGATGGGGGGTTGGACACTACACCTAGTGGGAAAGGGGGGAGGGAAGGTGATTGAGAAGTAATAATGTGTGGTGTAGGGGAAGTTTAGGGAATGGGGTTGGGATTGAGGTTGTGTGGAGTAGAATGAGTGGGTGGTTGATGGGGTCATGGGCGATTGAGTGCGATATTTGGCTGCGGATGTATTACTGTGTATCTTGCAGGTAGGTATGAGGTTGAGGATTAGACAACATGTCTGAATAAATCAGATTACAAGTACAATTGGCTGAGAAGCTGGTCGATGAGTGCAGTGAGATTTGCACAGTCACTGTTGAAGCACACTGTGAGCTGAACCTCCCAATGATAAGCGTCTAGCCATGCCGACGATGGCAAGATCTGTAATCTATTGAGAACGTTCTCTTCATCACTAAGAGACTGTCGTGTCCGCCCTTGTGCAAGCTCGAGCAGTTCCCAATCCTCCGTCTCGGTATTCTCCACATCTCATCCCTAGAACACCCAGTCCCATTTATTCGCTTCGAAATCACGCCGTTACGAGTGTCCTCATTCCGTCTTTTCTCCCATCCTAATCCTTGTCAACACAACCCAACACATGCCCAAGAATGCAATTCGTCGCTGGCAAATTCCATGTATAATCTGTACGTTTGCGTGAGATCACCAAATTTCCTATAAAAGGTGATGACGATCTTGACTTTTATGATTGCGCAAAATGTGATCGGGCAGATTCAATCAGACATCGGCGACGGAGGGACCCATAGCATCGGGTGAGGCTGGCGGGGCGAGTATCGAGATGTGGGGTTCTGGTAGTCCGATGATGTCTTTTGAGACGAGATGGGATGGAATGTTGAGGATGGTTCAGGAGAGTGACAAAATATCTGTAGGCACTCGTTGTTGATGATGCATGACATGTCTCATCATCAGCAAATTTAAGCCCAAACTGGGAATACTGGGACGATGTAATACCGTATTGGATTCTTGTGGATGTATGTTTGAGGACTACAGGGTACTGTACTGAGACATCAGACGAGAACTGTTTGCTACGTTGTAGACTATATTAGCGCAAGGCTTTACGTAGACGAGATGGCGAGCTTTAATCACTAGATAGGGGCTCCTTCGTGTATTGTAAGACTTCTAAATATATATAGGACATAGTACTTGTGATTTCGAAGGGAAAAAATGTCTTATACAAGAGTCGAAGGCCCGGAAATCATCTATGGCCTTGGAAGAGATACAAATTACAACATTTCAGTAACTAAAAGGTGAATCGGGGCAAGATATTGGCTGTGTTGAGTCTACGTGTATAGACGAAGGGGTAACGTGTCTTCAGAATCACATATATCGCGACAAAGACACCTCTCGATGGTCCTTGTGAGATATGTTGGGCCCGGATCTGCTTGGGGATAAAAGGAACTGTGCAATGCTAATGAAACGGTGCAGATGATTTAATCGTGACAATGTCCATTTCAACTGAACATACACCTGAGAGATTTGTGGGGAGTATCCATTCTCACTGTTCCCTGGTCCCATTGTGAAAGATTTAAATAAAATACGGCCTATCTTTGCGATAGAATGGCAGACTGGTGAAGCAGTCCAGTGCAAGCCATCATGTTTTCTTGTATTACTAGTTATGACTTGCCTAAACATGGACATTCTCACTATATTCCGAGCTCAGATAGTACTTCACCGCCATGATGAGGATCCTGCTGACCCCATGTATCATACTACTCTCTTCACTCACTGTATCTTCCTGCGTGGCTGTGCATGTCTGCTCCATTCACGACAACACTTCCACACACTTTCATTTTGACACGGCCCAAACGAGTGCTTCCGCTTCGAGCACTACGACAGTACTGCCATCATCCTCAAAGACGACAAGAATATCCCGCCCAAGAATGATCAATACTACAAATCCCCCTGCGACCAAACGTTCCGTGTGACAGACGCCGAACACACCGTCGGCATGAACGCAGCAGGAGGAGCTATCTTCGCAATCGACATCACGAGCCCCGCGAAAGCAGCGCGAAGTCTCTGGCGCCGCGCCCCTGAGGCAGCTGAATTGCCGCATATAAGATCTTTCTCGGACATTGCGTGGGCGGCGTGGAATCGTGCATCCACCCCTGACACAATCGCCAATATATGCTATCTGTTCGTCACGATGGTGATCAACAGCGAGGCGAATCGGCACGTCAAGAAAGCTCTGTCGACACTTGACCCACCTTTAGGGGATCCTGCGATCTGGCCTGGGAGTGACTTTAACATGGATGGAGCGGCGGGACAGGCGCTGCTGGGGAGTTCGGTGGGGAGGTGGGCGGGGTATCTCTTGACACAGCATAAACGGCAGCTTGGGGGGAGGAGATGAATTGAGAAGGTGAGGGTGTTTAGGAGTGGGAAGGAGGGGTCGTTACCCTATTTGCTGTTTTATGTGAATGAGCTGGCGGAGGGGACGAAGTCGGATAATGTGGGGCCAGAAGTGAAGGTGGAGAGGGAAGTGAGGAGATGGAATGGCGGTAGGATTGTGAGGGAACATGTTTTTAGGGCGGTGTTGGGGGTGGCTTGAATCGTTTGTAGTGGAGATGCTCATGGCGAAAGACACACGACCCTGGTTGATGATAGGATTCAAGTAAGAAGGCAAATAGGCAAGACTAAGGGTGAAATGAGGGGAAAGGGTGTGCGTAGATCTGAATTAATACCAACAGAGAACGAGATCGAAGAAGCTGATTGCACTCTCTGACTGCTGATATGCCCTTCCCAAACGTCTTCCCCCATTTATATCTGCGCCTTGTCGCCGGAAGAGGTCTAGGGTTCTCATGTGACCTCATCTGATGCAACTTCCACGCCAAAATGCTCCGCCGATGCTTACTCTTCTACTGAGCCTACACGTGCTAGTGAGACTGACTCCGCAACTTCACTTGCTGGCCCACCATCAGCCCCATCTGTACCCTGAACGGCCTCATCCGTTGCATTCGTCTCAGTGCCATGCAGCTCACCATGTCGATCCTCAACCTGGACTGGCTCACCTTCGGCGCTTGGTGGGCCATCGTGCAGCCCATCTTCAATGCCGTAGAGGTCAGCATGAGGAGGGGAATCATTAGAGGCTGACGGGATAGCATCATCCACTTGCTGAAGGGGAGCTGATACTGCGCTATAGATAGGTGCTTCGGGAGTTTCGCTGTGAAGCGATACATTGTCCTTCTCCCGAGAGTTTCTTCGGTCCTCTTGATCCTCATCATCCTGCGCATCCTCCCGATCTTCTTCATATTCGTCCTTGATGGATGCGATAGAGTCCTCCAGCACGTCCTCTTGGTCGTCGTCGTCTCTTTCGTCATCTCCATCTTCGTCGTCATCTTGACCCGATTCATAGGGGAAATCTTCGGCGGTAAGAGGGGCAACGTCGACCTCAGGCGATGATGACTGGTTCTGAACCATGTTCCTGAATTGTTCATTCTCGTGCTCTCTAAACCAGTTCGCGATCGTAGGGTTTATAGCGTTCGTTGAATCGCTCGTGCCTTGATTGCCACTTGTGTCTTCGGCGCCAGCTGACTTACTTATCTGATGAGAATTGCTCGGGCCCTCACCTGTATCTTTTTGTGCGCGGATCGAAGCTGTCATCATCTCCCACAGCCCTTCCGCGAACTTTTCGTCATCCAAGTCGTTTAGGTGAGCATATGGATGTCCCTCTCCAATGACCAAGCCTGACTGCTCTGTCATTGGTTGGGTAACCCTCGATTCTTCTTGTTCGTCGCCAGTTCGTCGCTCAGTTGCCGTGTCATGTCTCGCCTCCTGAGGCTCGATGGGATCTTCAACAGCATCCACACCATTCATTTCTCGACCTTCCTTAACTTCATAGTCGACAACCGCTTCCACCCTGTCGCCAGGATCGGTTCCGTGCTCAATACTTGGGGCTTCAGCAAGGCCCAAGGCTCCGTCATTCGTGTACAGGTCATCGTTCACCTGCTCAGCGCGGCCTGTTCCAGTGGTACCTCGATCGTCACTCCTGACTTCATGGGTTGTGTGCTGAGTAGGAGCCACTCCTTCGGATGTGCCAGCTTCACTCGTCTCGTGGTCGCCGCTCGTTGCTTCTTTAACTGTGTGTTCCTGAGTATGCGTCGTACGAGATTCTGCTGCGCCGCCATCTTCTCGATCACTACCTGCAGATTCTTTGATTTCGATGGAGGTCGACGGCCTGCATGCAATTTCAGTCTGCTGTGCATCGCTTCCCGTGTTAATGTTCGCGTTCTGCTCATCGTTCGTCTCTCTTCTGCCACTCGCCCTGCTGGTCCTCTGACCTTCCATTGTGGTGCCGGTGCTCGTGCTTTGGCCGCTGCCTGGAGGGGGAGCACTGCCTGGAACTTGACCAATGCCTGATGTCTGAACGCTGCCAGATGCTTGGACGTTGCCAGATGCTTGACTACGGCCAGATGATTGACCGCTGCCCACTGCTTGACCACCATACCCCGTCCGATATTGCAGATGATGCTGAAAAGACTGGAGTCCCTCCACAAAGCGCTCCCTTGACCCCGATAGCTGGCGAGTGTCCTGGGGAAGTGGCAAAGAGTCATCAGTGCACGCCCTCTCATTCATCAACCACTGCAGAAACGACATCGGCGCTCCTTGCTTCAAGCTCAGCATGAAGAGCTTCCGTGCGCCACACTCCGCATCAAACAAATCAATCAAATACGGGCCGTATATTTGATTGATTGGCTCAAATACGGCGCTATACCCA
>QVXC01000471.1:0-25606 GCA_003501895.1 Phaeosphaeria sp. A1 3.1a | reverse complement strand
GCAGAAAAGAGACTTTAACTACTACTTAATCTGCTATATAAATATCTATCTATTATCTTGTTGCGTTATTAAGTTATCTGTGTACAGAGGTGGGCAGGTTTGGTGGGGTGCGTCACTCGCTTGTACGCGTCACTCGCTTGTAAACCACGTTATCGAACGGACTTCCACATGAGTATTGACAAATAGCAGCAGACTTACCCTTCGCATGTAATTGGTTTACGAGCATGGTGCGCTCAATGTCGACAGATTTGACAGTGCTTGTATCTACAGAATCTAATGCTGGCAACTGGCTCAATGGCACGGAGAATCTAATATGGCTCACTCTGTCAGCACTAGCATGGCATAGGTCGTGATATAACGGAAAGATCTCGGGGCAAGAGGAATCGTTGGTTGAAAATATACAATCTAGACTTGGCCTTCTCTTGCATTTGTGCCGGCATTTCCATGTAAAGTGATTCCACTGAGAGATGCGTACATTCCTCCCGCTCAGTCTTTCACTCCACAGAGAAGATATAGACTTGTTCATAGTGATTGGCGAGTTAGACTTTCTTGCCACCCAGCCTCGCAAGACGCTCCCAGCTTACACTAGAACAATCTTCTGCACCTGTGAACCTCTCTCAACGAACTCGCCAAACATGATGCCGTCGCAATAACACTCTCCCATCAGCCTAAATCTGTCCTCACCGACTGGTCTGATGATGAAAGGTACCGATGCACCGTTCAGGATCACAATTTTGTCCCCGATGCGCATGTGGCCAGGACCCATACCAACGTAACCCACGTCAGATATGAAGGGGCGCTTTCCAGTCATCTCCTGCATACGTACGCGATACATGCTACCGTTGTTCGGCCCAGGATCCTCGTCATTCACTTTTCTCTCGGCCATCTTGACAAGCTCTGCGGCACGGACCTCGTATTCCGCCCTGGTCATCCCGTAAACTTGGATCAGATTTTCAAGTTCAGCAACACAGTGCTCGTACTTGAGTTTCAGCGCCGGTCCTGCTTTCACCGCCACGTATAATTTGCCTGAATCAATGCCTCCAGTTGGAATCCTCCAATACGCACCGTCCGCCTCTTCAGATGTAGGATAGATATCATGGCTCTTAGTCTTGGATAAACGGCACATCTGCCGGACTTGGGCAAGGAGGTTGAGAAACTCCTCGTGGGGAAAGCGTGACGATGAACCGTCGACTACCCGTCGTCCCCCAAGCCACGGCCCACCAAGATCTTCGATCCCATCGACAATGTAGCCATCAAGCGCTAGGACTCGATCATCATGTTCGTCGTGCAGTTTCGGTGGCTGGCCCTTGCTGGCTCGAAACACAGGGTCTTTGTCAGTGTCGCTGAGCCACGCAAAGGATTGCCTCAACCCGAGGCGCCAGTCTGGAACCCAGGACGGTAGCAGAATATCTTCCTCTAGCTTACGGCTCATAGCAATGGCGAGGCCGTCAGATTTGTCTTCCTTGTATTGCTCCGCAAAAGAATGGCTGAGCCCAGACCGCCAGTCCGGGACCCAGCTCGGTAAAGTCATGTCTGTCTTGATATGCTGTGCAGATGTGAGTAAGTCGACCTTGCCCGATTCTACAATCGCTCGAGCTGTCTTCGTGTAAGTAATAGCGGCTTGCTTTTGCTGGTCAGTTTCAGAGTATTCAGCACGGATCCTCAATCTTTCGGCGTCGTTGACCAAGCCTAGCAGCCCGTAAACCATGTCGCAGCCTTGGGTTGCCTGTACTGCTGCTGAGACGCATACCCTGTGAAGTATATCGTATAGGCGGTCACCCTCTCTAATACCTGCATCCCATTGTTTTCGCTTCTGGCGAGACGAGAAGAATGGTGTTACGCTGTGAGACACGTCGTTCCACGTCTCCAACAATGCCATCAGGGGAAGATTGTGCGGCTGCGCTTTGATGATGTTGAGCCCGATGGTAAGTGTAATCATCTGAAGCACGCACATAAGAGTCTCGCCGTTTATTCGTTTCGTCCCGTAGACGAAAATCGCCCTCGGGGGTAGACTGTATTCCTGGACGCACTTTGGTACAACATCAGTCTGTGTGTTGAGAACGTGGTATGTTCAGGTGTCCTTACCCATGCTCTTTGAAACCAAGGTAGATTGTAGAACACAATGAGCGCCTCAAAAAAAGCGTTTGTGAAGTCATCCATTACGCTATCACAAAAGGCGTGATATTCAATCGTGTCGGGATCCTCGGGATTCTGCTTCGTCTCGATGGCTACAAGCTCAGGGTATTTTTCTCTTGTATAATAGGAGTATAGTTCCAAGCGTTCTGCAAACGCTCCCAGCTTATTCAACACGTCCATTAGGTTGTCAGACCCGGGCTGGGCAGGGCCCAACCACACTAGGCTTTCCTCTGAATTGCGATACACGCGATGCATGTGCTGAACTTGTTCACTCTTCTCTTGTAGATCATGTTGGTTGATACAAATCTGATCGATCCAAATTCGCAAAGGACGAGACCGTGGTCGCAAATGAAACAATGCTGTGGCTAAAGACCGAGTAATGGTGAGGTTCATCCCATTGACGAGCACGTCGGCCTTTACTTTGCCATCACCCCAGGTGTAGGAAAGTGCTTTGTATGGAGGGTACCACCTGGAAGGGCTCGACGAAAACCTGGCTAGGTGGATCTCTGTGCTGTCAGAAGCTGTGCTACTTTTGATCGGTGCGCTCTCGTCATTGGGTCCGTCCGCTGTATCGTGATCTGAAGGCCCATCGAATTTCTTCGTATCAACTGCTTTTTTCTTGGTGATCATGAGTTCGGGCAGTGGAGCCCATGCTAGAGTCGTACGCAGGGGTATGTATGTCTCCCAAGAATGCGGTACCCACCTGAGGTACCATGGCAGAGGATGTACTTCGAGAACGCGAATCTTCGCTCCTTCTCCCTCTTTTGCGGGCCTCCAGGCTTTCATCGACGTCTCGTAAGAGAACGACATCTCTTTCCTTGTGGTAGATCAAGTCGTCCCGGATGTATGGCCCGCGTTTTGAAGCAGTAAGAAAGCGTGCTGAGGATCGATTACCTTTGCGACAAGCAAAAGACGTCAATGTCGGCTTGTCCTGAGCAACTTTTCTGTGACCAGGCTGAACCCCTCTGTTGCTTTAGAAGCAAGGGAGCTGCGCGACTCAGGTATAGGCCAAGTGGCGGCCTTGGCAAGCCACAGCTCAATGAAGGCGGTGCTCGCTTATGCAGCGAAAGACTTTCGAACGAATGGGAAACGATTATTCGTTCGAATACGAGGCACCGCCTTAAGTGCCTGCTCCGAGGGATTCCGGCAACAAAGGTATTCCGAGGCGAAAACAGCACTCAAATTCCTGCCCACGCCACTTTAATTCTTAGATTTGTTTTGGGTTGCCAATTCTCCCCAAACGCTGTACTTTAGAAATGTTGGGTAATAGGTGTGCTTGTGCATATGTCGAGGTACCTAGGTATGTTACCACTTGACCCGAAGCCCTTCGAAGCTCTTTGGTATAGGCGGGAATTCTCCTGCCATACCATCTTTGCTGATGTACTGCTCTCTCGACAAGAAGCATGTCGCACAAAACCGTTCGCCAATAAAATATGTGCCCAACCATACCCTTCCATGGGCACGATACAGTAGTGTGGCGATGTCAGTAAAAACACTTATAGCGGTAGCATTGTTGGTATCGATCGGGTATGGTTCCGCATCGAAGAATTCCTCATCACTGTCAGAATCATCAGCATGGCTGCTTTCGTAGCATGCATCGCGATGATACTGGTCATGATTCTGCGTGACGCAGATGGAAGTATCATCCACAGTGCGGCATATGCAGCCAAAATCGTGACCAGTGAGGACACACTCGTTGACTGCGATGCGCGCAGGCTCCACAAGACCGTCGTTCAGGAGCACATAATCTTCTCCACAGCCAGTACAAGCTGTATCCCCAAGGTGTCCGTGGTTCCAGTCCGTGAGTGTAGTACTTAAGCATGACATTGCCTCCAGGAACGCCTCTCGAGTCAAGCCCAGCTGCTTGAGACATTGTTCCAGCTCGTCTCGCAAGTACGTTGATAACTGTTCCACTGCATCAAGTACTGCATGGCACCATGATGCATAGATGTTGGGTAGTGCTTGCATGTACTGTTTTTGAGACATGTCGTCGTCGATCCAGTCAAAGCCTTTCATCTGTAGGAATGATCCAGCGCTTATGATCATGGGCAAGAGTACCCTACCACTCACCCGAAGAGAAAGCCAGGCGCATAGAGCATCGACCCTCCGCTGGCTAGTGTTTCCATTGTTTTCGCTAGGAAGCTGCAAAATGCGGGCGAGGATGTTGCCGAGCCGTCCATGGGTCAGGACTGATCTCACCGCGTGTTGCAAGCCTGACCAGACACTTCGAGCACTAAACTCAACATACTCTTCGTTCGCTGTCAGATGTAGAAGCCAAGTGATGCTGTTGGCTGAGATAGGACCTCTCTCTTTGGCGTAGGCCTTTTTCAACCACTCGTGAACGAGCCAGCCTTCACTATCAGACCCGGATAAATCGATGCAATCACAAAACAACCGGAGCATCGCAATCTTTTCTTCGGCAGATCTATCGCTGCATTGAGAAACGAAAAGTGATATCGGAGAGCTTGGTTGATTAGCTTTTGTGGCCTTCGCTCAGGCTGTAACTTACAGAACGGACTCCGTAGGGCCTTCGTACACAAGTGCAGACTTGTCGGCACCAAAGCGTATCAACATGGCGCACAAATCTGCATGACCGGACATTGCGGCGAACTGTACGATGATCAGTGATCGTCCACACATGAAACAACGATCCTGGGGGTGAATGTAATATCTTACATGCAAGGGCTTCCACCCTTTCGGGCTTGTGTCTACCACGCTAGCTTGTCCACTTTCGAGGAGCATTTGTACAGCTCTACATTCCCCTGCTGAACAGAGCTTAAAGATCATGGACTCTTGCGATACCGCGCGAGTTACGGTCAATTTGCAATTGTACAACCAGCTCCTCCCCGCAGATGCTATAATGGCCTCGAACCCGTTCCGGACTCCAAGCAGCTGAAGCCATCTCACAGGATAAAAGACGAATGAAGTGACAGTTTGTAGGTTTTCGAGCTGATCGTCAAGTTCGTGAGCATGATCGATGGTGGTCGTCCGTATCCATAAGCAACCCAGAGCGGTGCGGAAGCTTGTTGCTTGATGATGTATCCGATATCGTATGTTTTCTGAATACACGAATGTCTTAGAGCGTACTTGACCGCAATTGTCCATTATGTAGCCGTCTTGAGCAAGAATGTCAAGCGACGTTGATTCGAACGTAGCGACTGCCGTCTGACTGACTGCGTGGAGCATCAGCTCTTGTACCGTGAGTGTGGCCAGCGATTGTTCCGCGGGTGCTTTCACAAAGCGTATCAATGTGCCTCTCTCGATGTCCTGAAGTCCCGTTGGCGGACAATAGAGAAAATGCTGGCCTATGAGAGAGGAGCGAGATCTATTTGATTGCACTTTCGTTGGAAAAAGAGAATCTCGTGCATCGGGCAGATTCTGTCGAGCTCTGCCAACTATGGAATCTGTCGGCATCCTCCGCGACAGACGACTTGCCGCGGTGTCGAGCCTCAATGACTGGGCAAAACTGAGATGGGTCAGCTTCGGGTCAATTAATTAAGGCATAATTCTATGCGTACCATTCGTGAGCCATGGCGAGAGTCAAAGTGGCTCTTGCTTCATTCAGCGACTCGCGAAACCTTTGAATGTGCTTGCTATGAGCGGCGACTTTGAAAGCTGTGCACCAACGTCTTCTCTTGGATATTGATCGGAAACCATCGTCAAATTTCTCTACGATGAGATTCAGAGCCTTCATAGTTAGCGAAACGAAAGTAACTATCGGAAATAGCCGAATGCATACAGCTACCTTGATTCGACAATGTCGGACACCCTCTATTATAGAATTACCGAGAGGCTGTTCGGCAGATTCAATCCTTCTGAACACAGATATGAGATACCGCAAATCTCCTTTGATAGTGACGATCTCGTGTGGTGCATCTTCAATCGATTCCCAGAACGTATAGAGCTTAATGCAACTTTCGCTTAGTTGTAAGGTGATGGAAGCGACGGCGAGACCTGTATCCATAAGCATTGCACAAGGTCTTGAGATTAGAAGAATATTTACAATTCGCTACAACTCCAAGGCCCTCCATTGTGTAGTATCATTAACAGGCCAAAAGCGGTTTGAAAGGTGATGTGAAATGTGATATAATCGTAGGAGCCGTGTTCTAGCGGTGCAGCTCAGGTGGTGCTACATTATCGCCCCCAAAGGCACGGGCCCTTCCACCCCTGCCTCCTGCAGCAAGGCCAACCTACCAGGCTCCGTGCTCGAGGGCTGGGGGAACTTGTGTTACGAGGCCTGTATAAGGACTGTGCCTCGCTTTTGTTGGGAAGACTACACCTTCAAGCCATGGTGTTGAGGCGCGGCAACACAAGCTATCGCGAAACCCAGATAACTACACTGTAAACGTATAATGTTTGGGCTGGCGCACTTTTGAAATGTTCATGTATCCATCTTCTGATATCTCAAAACAGTGCCAGGCGTGACGAGTTCCAGCGATGAGTTGCTACTGCAGCTACCGCAAAAGCTGCGCCCGACGATGTGGTAGCGGTCGTGGCTACAGATGAATGTGGGGGAGGCGGGTAGTGTTTCAAGCTGTTCTACATGAGGAGAACCCCGCCCACTAGGCCCACTTGCGGCTGACGATAGCGCAGGTGCACATTGACCATCTTTAAATAATTGGGAAAATGTAGCCGATGTTGACAGGCTTCTGAAACGCCGAGAACAATACTGCTTCGTAAAGCTGCAAGAAGAAGCGAGCTCAGGATCAGGCAGGATTGGAATGACAAGGCTCTTGGGTGTAGGGATAACATCGAACATGATTTATATCATCGAGCGAGGATTACTAGTGGATGATAGCACAACTTTTTTGACGTGAAATGCCAAAACGCGTATTGCCGGAATGGGTCGTGACAGGGTGCGAAAGTTTGACTCCTAGATCATCGTTGATTTTGGTAACATACAATGCTTCTGCGAAGAGTTTAGCCGGCTACCAGTAACTCGTCATAATCAGTTATTTTATCTGTGCTCGGCAAGACGCCTACAATCCCGTAAGAGAACACCTACATCTGAATCCAGGTCTCTGTACACCACCGAGATGGTGTGTATAGCCACTACCTGACATGAGTATAGTTGTAATTTATTGATGCCCATGCCGGAGCAAGTCGAGACCTGATCGGTTCTTTCGAGATGACTGTTGCATGTGAAACTGATGGCGTTGCTGTGTAAGATGCATATTATACGATGGAGACAGATTCCTTGTGTTGATCATGTGCTGCGACGTCTGAATCCAGCCTACCTAGGTACCAAGATATCTGCTTTCAACGGCAGGTTTGACGAGAACTCTGGACCTGGCATACCTAGTGATCAGCGACATCAAAAATAAGGTTGGTCATCACACAGCAAGAGAGAAGATCCTCGGACTCAAGGCCGCTTATTACTGCAACCTAATCATGCCAAGCGTTCCCAGTGGTTCGAGAGGAAGTGCGGGGCTTGCACCATTGCCTTGGACAAACACATCTGCAACACACCACCTGTCACCAACAATGGACATTTTATTGGGGCCCGGATCATAACAGGAGCTTGCCATCTTATGCTCTGCAAACTGTGTATCTCTGCCCAATGCTCTCACCGTTATCCGATGCAGCATCCGTGAAAGTGTGGCGAACTTATTTTTGGGGGCCAATCTGTACGCCCAGACATGTCATATGCGCGATTACTTGTAATTCCACTCTCGAGGCCCATGCTGTATGAAAACCGTTAGTTTTGCGGCGCAGTCGTCGAATCGGAGCCGGTATCACAACACCACCATGGCCCAGATCGTCGCGATCAAGGCGGAGTACGTCCCACCTACATGGACATCGCCGTAAGCTTACATTAAATGCTTATCGATTGGAATCATGTCTCTATCCGAACAGCTGGTCGAAATTCCGCCTCGGCGCGGCACGGATGGTCATAAAACTTGAGTAGGTATTCATCTTTGTTCGTGTATTATTATCAGCAGTCTCATCTGTCTAAGCAAAGCCACCTGTGTTTTTCGCGCCTTCACAATGTCGTATCAGCCGCTGAAGTTACAGCATACCATCGATGTGGAGCCGATCAACGAGGATTTCACCCCTCCCTCACCTATTCGACAAGAAAATCGAGAGTTCCACGACTTCGCGTTCAATCCTGCTGGCACATCTTCAGTCCCTGCCTTCAATGCTACGAGTCCACGGCCAATTGTTGAGCCCCGAGCCACGAAGCATACTGCTACATGGAGCTCAACGTCCAACACCACCGTTGTTACATCGGAATCATCTAGCTTGCAGTCTGATGGCAAAAGCAAGTCTAGTAAGACAGCTGTACTCTCCTCGCACGAGTCTTGGACGTTCGAGATTCTAGCTCTTGTGGTTGCGCTGTGCGCTGTTGCAGCCATCATTGGCGTCGTAGCTCATTACAACGGACGGGCACTTCCAGATTGGCCTCACGAGATCACGCTCAATGCACTCATCGCTTTGCTCGCAACCTTCGCGAACGCGACTATCTCAGTGTGTCTTTCGAGTGGCATGTCGCAAGCAAAATGGATCCGCTTCAAGAGGTCGGCCGCACCCTTGTCAGACATAGAGAGTTTTGATGATGCCAGTCGCGGCTCTTGGGGTTCGATGAAGCTTTTGGTCACTGCACGTGGCGGGTAAGCTCTCTCGAAAACCTTTATATCATTCAATCGCTGATCACTGTTCGCGTACTCCAGGTACCTCGGCACCTTTGGAGCCATCATAGCTGTCGTTGGTCTTGCGCTTGGCCCATTCGCTCAGCAGATTGCGAGCTACAAGATCCGACACGTAGAGAGTAACGTTGGCGCCCTTATTCCCAGAGCTCTGAACTATAACGGCGCGCTGGTTGGCAATACGAGCTCCAGTCAGTATTGCTATCCACTCCATATCGATATATGCTGATGTCCTGTAGCGGGTTATGTCCCCATTCTGCCCATGAAGGCTGCTGTCTATAACGGCTTGTTCGCAGAGAACAACAGGCCTGCCGCATCTCTGCAGTTCACATGTCAAAGCGGCAACTGCGAATGGAAACGTTTCGAGACGTTGGCTGTATGTCAAGAATGCACTGATATCACGTCACTCGTCACCCGATACTGTCCGCCTGAACTCGGCCCCTCCCCGGACATGTCTGAGTGTGGCTGGCAAGTTCCACCAGGCGCGCATCTCAACACCAGCTCGGACGTGTTCAGCATGACCTCCTTCATTCCTTCAGCGTATGGAGACATGCCTCACTCAACAATGATGCGTCTCATCTTCATGGGCACCGAGCATCAGGACATACCAGAAGCGCTGAATCCATGGGCAAAGCAATGTAGCCTACAAGCTTGCGTTAACACCCTCTCCTCATCAGTTGTCAACGGTACACTTCAAGAGAACATCACCTACACTGTGCAGAACCACACGGTTCTCGACATCCGCTCGCCAGACCCTGATTCGGATTATGGAGTCTATATCAAAGGTGAATCGAACGAGTCCTATATCTTAGGCATGGGTGCGCTCCTCAGTATTCGCGGCTGGTTCAGCGCCATCTTCACCAATGGCTCGGCGACGCGGACTACTAGCGCCTTTTCGCGCAGCATCACGGATGGAGATCGAGCTGTTGTCGTGAATCTCACAGTGGGCATATCGTCGGGCGAAACGTTCTTCGACACCGACATCGTCACCGCCTTCTACTGGAATTACTACGAATACCCGAATGGCATCGATATGCTGATGAGTGACTTGGCGGTATCCATGACGACTGCTTTCCGAGGGTTCAATGGCGCAGTTCCATTCAACGGGACATCTATCACCACGGAGTCATATGTTCATGTGAGGTGGGGATTTGCAGTCCTACCCATTGCGGTAGTGGTTGCGTGTCTAATATTTTTGCTTTCATCGATGCTTTTGACGAGGACTTCGCACACGCAGTTGTGGAAAAGTAGTGCACTTGCTGCTTTGTTTCATGGTTTGGATAAGGAGACGAGGGAGAAGTTCTGTGCGGAGGATAGTTTGCATGCGAAGAAGAAGCAGGCGAAGGGGGTCAAGGTGAGACTGTATACAGATAGCAGGGATGAAACGCTTTTGGGGTCGGTGGATGTGGCTTCGGTGGAGAAGGGACCAAGGCTCAGGCGCTGGAGAAGGAATACTCAGGCATGATGGTTGTGTAGAGTTGACATAGGATGAGGCTGCGAGATAGAATCAGTCGTTCCTCAAGGTCGCGTCTACCAGTCAAATTCAGATAGATAATCAACAGGCATGAACAGTGCCGAATTCTTAACAACAGTCTAACGCGTATAAGGACTCCCCTGGAGTCACCAAACTGTTATCCCTGCCTTATCAGCCTGCACCCGCTCCAGATGACCCAAATGTCTTGCCTTTACCAGCTGAACCGTTATTCCAGTGACATAACACTATTGCTCCGCGCATTGAGATTTGTGTTTTATTGCGTTATAGTTTTTCAAATTAGAAAATAATGTGGAACTCACTGTGCCAGTGCAATCCAGAATATGGTATCTGTACTTGTCGTGTCAGACGAGAACTTCGATGGGAACCAAACGAACGATGACTGGTGGTGCCTCGGGCTCACATGGAATAGGAGGGAGTCGACATTTGCGTGGAGATGTGGCGCTGAGGTTGCCAGACTGAGTGTTGTAGATACAGGTAGGGGCGTCCTAAGAGCCGTTCCAGCGAGCGCCAAAAATAGAAAATTACCCAGCCTGAGGATTAGCGTGTAGGCTGATCTCGTTGTCGCTTTCAGGCTTGTAAGGTATTGCCCAGGAATCCTTCAGCCTTCTGTCACAGCCACTCTACCCCGCTATGTAACTGATCATTTCCACAGGGATTTCCAACACAATTGTTATCAAACGCGCCGAGATCCGTTCATCATGCGCTCAGCTTTCAGAAAAGTCCACCAACGGATGACATCTACCTTTCCAGAATCCACTAGTTTACGAGACGATACAGCATCGGACCAGACGAAAGACGACGGGCTGTGTACATCTTGTCAGAGCCTGACAATCGAGAGACTATGCCGACCAAAACGTTTCGATTTCCTCGATAGCGATGAGTCATCTAATACGGATGAGGCTGCTAATGGCCCGGAATGGGAGGACCGTCCAGGACACTTCAATAAGCCCAAGCTCACCAGTCTTGCCCCTGACTGCAAACTCTGCGAGCTGCTCGGTTTGCTCTGCGGCGACGAAAATCTATGCCGCCTTGACAGCGTGAGACTGTGCGGAGGACCGTATAGAGGTGTTATGCCTGACTTGAGCCAAGCTCGGATCCTAGGTTTACGTGAAACTGCTACGATGGCGACTGAGTTGGCTAGACTAGGGACACGGCATATGATGCGCAACTCGCCAAGAATTACGGCTCATCTCGAACGATTTGATCCGATTAGTCGTATATCAGTGGAATTTAGGTTGCGCAGACAGGCAGCAAACCCTTCGGATCGACCAGTGGATCTAGGAGATGAGCCGTTCGAGTTCCGCAAAGGTCATCTCAAGGTTACTATACATCCAGGTATGCACGTTCACCTTCAAGAGACACTGAACAAAACTCATCGATACATCGCAGATGAGCAACCCAAGCTCGAGAACGCGGTCGCAGGTCGTACAACATACCCGGCCACTTCGTCTCATACACCGAAACTGATAAATTGCTGGCTGGACAACTGCTTGAGCAAACATGCTAGGTGCCATGAAAACTTGGTGGGACAAAATCTCGATGATAAGAACGGGAACGTTCTGCTGCCTACTAGGCTCGTAGATGTTGGATCAAGATCAGATCCGTCTGCACTACGCTTGATCACAACAACTGTCGGCCAGAAAGGCCAATATATCGCCTTGAGTTACTGTTGGGGTCAGGGAACGCCGTTGAAATTACTGAAGGCAAATCTCGGCGAATTTCTTGTTGGAATACCCAGTGCACGTCTGCCAAAGACAATCAAAGAGGCTGTCGACCTGGTCAGAGCTCTGGACTATCGGTACATCTGGATTGACTCTTTGTGCATCGTCCAAGATAGCCAGGAGGAGGGGGAAGATTGGCCACGTGAAGCGCGCAGAATGGGACAGTACTATAGCAATGCTCTGCTCATCATCGCAGCATTGGCCTCGAATAGTAGTGATGAGGGGCTTTACAGATCTTCTGACACATCTCCACACCTTACGGCTAGAGGAGCTAGCGCAACTCTCCCGTACACGTTGAACGGTCGCCGACTTGGCCACATGACTATTCGTCTTCCTCACCAAACATCATCCAATTACGATTTTGAATATGAGAAACGCGCGAGTCCATGGTACAAGCGCGGATGGGTTGTCCAGGAGCGTACATTGGCTCGTAGACTGGTGTACTTTGGTGCCCACCAGTTGTATTGGGAATGCAGAGAAGATATACGCGCGGAAGATGGTGATATACCAATATCGCACAAGCGCTACACGGCACCGTGGGGGTTCCAACACGACCCCAATACCGATGAAGGTAGCGCTCAGTGGGCAGACAAGAAGGATTTTCACATTTCATATAATGCGATTGTCATGTCGAAAGTCTTCCGGATGATGCGAGAGAAGTTAGAACGCCCAACAGGGAAGGGAATTAGCAAGCTTTTGTCACGTTCTACTCAGGTCGAAAGTTACAGAGCCAAACGCAAGGCAAGGTTCGAGGTACTGGAGTTCAGTGCCATATTCAATGCCTGGACATGGCTCGTTGAAAGTTACTGCTCATGCAGTCTGACCCATCAGGCAGACAGGCTAATTGCCATCGAAGGTATTGCGCAAGTTCTCTGCAGCGCTACCGGCTCAACGCACTACTGGGGACTCTGGCTAGAAGTAGTAGAAAAGGGACTCCTTTGGCGGGGTAAGACTGCACTAACCAACAGTGGTCTTAAACAAGGTACGTAGATCTCTGTGTCGGTTGCACTATACTTTTGCATCATCAGCGAGACTTCAACTTACTTCAACTGATCACAGCTCCCTCTTGGAGCTGGGCTGCCTGGGACCAAGCCATCGAGTTCCCATTCCGGTGTTTCGGGTACTCAAAAACGCTGAAGCCAGGATTTGAAGGAGCAACGGAGCGTGCACACCTTGTCTTGGCTACCGACGTATGGGATGCTCTTTCTGTCAAACGAGCCGCTGTCATATTGAAAGCCAGAACGTGCAAAGAGTGCAACAAGTATTTGGACGAAGAGGAAGAGCACCTGGAGTGCTCACTCTGTGATGATGGCGCTTATACTCTATGTCTGGTTTGCGCGAAAGTGGGTGCTCGTTGTCCAGGGAGCGACTCGCACCATTCGCTGTCGAAACGAGTCCTCCGCGATGGGTACATGACTGACAGCATCAACGAGGACCTACCCCCCCGAATGATGATACAAAGAAAGCCTCTGGTCGTTGATGAACGACCGAATACCGGTGATCAAACAGAAAAAGTTCATTCAGAGCATGGTCTTGACCCAGGCGGGCGTTCTATACATAAGAGCAAGCAGGTGTTATATGGACGTGACGACTCGCAAGGGAGCATGCAAAAAAAGGCTGCGCTATGGTATAGCCTGACTGGACTATCTGAATCGGATGATACAGAGTACTGCTGTTCAGGTGATATATGCCGCCACCGTTGGGTCTATCACCATGAATGGCCGGGTCCAATAGGCCTAGTCGAGTTCGATCAAGCCTGTACTACCCTGGACACTGTGTCATGCATAGTGCTCAAGTACGACTATCTGGACACAGCAAGCGATGACGGTAGAGGAAAAGACGATTACGATGAAGAGGTAGAAGATGAGGAGGACGAAAATGACTCATCTGCAGAGGAGCGGGATTCACATGTTGCAAATGAGTGGGAATCCGAGACTGGAGAGGATTCGGACGACAACAGTGCAGAGAGCCGCGCGTTTGACGAGCACTTCGAGTCTGATATGTCAGAGGCCACGGTTCCCGTACTCGCTTGCGTAAAGACTGCTACAGAGAATACATACAAGCGAGTAGGTATTGGTGTTGTATTCGACATGAAGCATAAGTTCTGGATAAAAGCTTTTCGAGCATCGGGCTACCCATCGCCTACAGAGGGTGACGGCTACATTTCAGACGCCGATGTAGTGCTCGTATAAGGGTTATGGTAGCAATACATCCAACAATGATGCTCCAGTCCAGAAGTCGGATTCACAGTTGAAAATGGTCGAGAAAGCCCGTATGTCCGCATGTTCTGCATTTTATAAGTCGTGGAAAGGAACACGCGAGGTTAATTAGTTTGCAAAACTCGCGCATTGTAAGAAAAAAATCTTTTTCCGAATTTAGTAGTCCTGATCGTTAAAGTAAAAAAATTGTCGTAGTCTTTCAAGACAGATTCTTCTGCGTCCCCGCGCTTCACTCACCCGCCGCTCCGACCTTGTCCGCATGCACTCTCTCCAGATGGTCGAACATCTTATTCTTGCGAGGGAACGCACGGCCACCACTCTTCATACTCCTCTCGCAGCCATCGACAGGACACCAGAAGCGAGGACCCTGGCGGTTATGCTTGGACGCATTGTGGCGCTTCAGATCGGCAAGTTGTGAAAAGGTCGTGACACCCGTGCAATTCGGTATGTGGCACTTGTACTTGTCGTGTCGGGGGATACCGTTGCTGAGAATGAGGCCGATGACGGTGGTGTTTTCGGGACCATCAAGCCGTTCAGTGACGCCAGGTAGCGCGATGCCGTACTCTGGTAGAAAATCGAGCTCGGAAGTGGCCCCGACGTCGATCTTATTGGCAGGAAGCTCGTTTGCGCTGGTCGTAGCATACGGAGTATGCATTGGTGTAGTAAGGTCGAACCCTGTGTAGCTTTTTCTTGGTCAGTATGTCCGCACTTCCAAACTCGACTTGAGCGCTCAAAAGGCGCATGCAGCCACGAAATGAGGTTATATATGTCACTGCAAGGCTTGGGGATGTCAATTGTCACATTGCTGGAAGAATGAAGGGCTGGATGTAGGTGGTCAGGGTAGGTGTCACAGCGTAGATAAGTATGGGTCATCAGTGTGGGTTTTGGAATGGACACGAGGCATCTCAAGCTTTTGCCATGTTAGTAAGACTGGCCACGAGAAGTGATTAGTACCAGACTATTCGAGAGATTGGAGGAAAATCCAATCCGGTAGAGTTCCAAGAGTCCGAAGTGCATGTATGTGGTCCTTGTCGTATTCAGAATTTTCAAGATGTTGTCCAGGAAGAGATGAGCTGTGTTATCCCGAAGTAGTCCGTGTGTATATTGGTATTTTGTGGTCCTTGTGGTATCCTGAGAATGCTCACGCATGATGTCCATGAAGAATTGGTGCGGGTGGGTTTTCGAAATGACTCCGTCTGTATATTGGTATTATGTGTACTTACGAGCTCGTCTCCTCCGCTTGCATGCAATAAGCACAATTTGATCCCCTGATCTTGTTAGCTTGACCGATCGAACAGCGCCGCTTGACCTACTGGTCCTTCCATTGCCAATGCGATCCGATCCCTCCAAGCATCATCATATCCTGCCGGTATCCCGTCTATCTCATTGTGATACTCTATATAAATGTCCGCTACAGGCAGCCTCTTATGCTCAGGATCCAGTTCTTGTTTCAGTGCTCCTCAAGATTGCTTTTACGAAAATGCCTTCCGCCAAGTGTGTCCGAAGTTTTGCCCACAGGGTACTTGTAGATATGTCCCGAGACCACGCATCAGATGATTGTTCGACTAACACGTCGTGGCTTCGTCAATATTGTATCGGTGCAAGGGTACTTTGAGTGTGGGATCATCATCACTATATTGAAGCATTTGGACGTCAGCGATCTGTGATCGGGGAGGGGTAGAAGGAACATTAACTCGAACTGTGTCTTCAAACAAATCACGTTTCTCACCCATATCGAAGCACAAGTATGTTACTATCTGCGCATGTTGAATGAACATGCAAAGGAAACTGAGAGCTTACGGGAGATGATTGGGTGGCTGGCATGGCATGTGCGCTGTGTGATCCTCGATGCCATACCAGCTTTTGGAAGGATCGTTAGAAAGGGCGTCCGATATGTTCGTGTTGAGTGAGATTGAGCGATTCGGGTCTACTGAGAACATGAAGTGAGGGTATTAATCGTTGCCAAATCTCCTTGGATTGCAGTTGCTTGCAGTAGGTTGGACGCCTGTTGAACCTTTAGTGTGTGAAGAATGCAAAGCACTTAGTGACTGCCATACTAGAGGGCATGTTGCCTGCAACCCCGTAGCCTGGAATCTCAGGGGAGCGAAAAGATCCAGCATGAAGATCTGTATCGTCTACGTTGTTACGATCTGCAGCCTGAGACATGTTTGCGTCCGTAAGTATACCGAGTGCGGGGGAGCTCGTTCGTTGGCCGATGTGGACTTTCTCTCTGTGTAAGAATCTAAGAGCAAGAGCTAAAGAAACTGAAATGAGAGGGGAGCAAGTGGTTTTATCTGCAAAACTCGACTAGGTTGAGAACGCACCGCGAAGGACGCAGCTGACCGGCAATGTGCCCTACAGTGCCCTGGCGCACGCCACCGCCAGCTGTCATGGCATGCAGCCAATCAGCGGTATTCGACCACCTTCTCGCATTAGCATGTACTGTGCCCTACAAAAACGCGATGCGGCGCTACACGATATCTGTGCCCCATGGGTTTGTATTTCCGTATTCGAGAACAGATGTCTGTATTCCATCGTGACGACATCCGTCTTGCTCGATCGAGGGATGTCAGTGCTCTGCTTGTAGCTTGACCAGTTGACGAGCGGTCCATCTAAAATAAGGAAGTTAAAGTTGGCATGGGCATGTAAAGTCGAATATAAGTATTGATGAAGATGCTCCAATAATGATACCAAACGCCGATGTACCAAGTGTCCGATAAGTGTGAACCCTGAACATAATCCGATCCGACCGCAGATGTTAAAAAGGTTTCAAGACCCAACAACATTTGCATGCACCCTCGATAGATGATCAACCATCTTGTCCTTCCTCGGGAACGCCTTCCTCACTCCAGCTTTGCTCCTCTCACAACCCGGGACCGGGCACCAGAATTGCGGCCTCTTGCCCGCTGCCGCGTGTTCGCATTTGTTATGGCGCTTTAGCTCCGTGATGCGACCAAATGTCTTGTTGAAGCAGCCTGGCTCGTGACATTTATACCGATCTTGTCCAGTTTGGCCGTTGCTAAGAATCATCCCGATCGCAATGTGTTGAAGCTGGACCTTTCCGCTTCGTGACGTGGACGGTTTCCGGGTTTCTGCCTTAGCGATACGATTTGGTGATTTGCCGACAGCTGGTGAGGAAAGGGGGTAAGGAAAAGTGGTCATGTTCGATGTCAAGCAAGAGTCTTGGCGTACTGTCTTGCGCGACGTGGGATATTCCTCGACATTGTTGTGGAGCTCGTGCTGCAATCCCAGGATCGGTCCATGTGTATCCTTCCATTCGCCAGTGCCAGGAAATCCACTGGATCTGTAAGAAAGAAAATCAGCTCGCGTTCATCTCAAGATCCATAAGTTCGAGGCGTTTAGTGGCAGTGAACCCAAAAGGCAAAATTCCGATGGGGGTTGCATCAACATAATGATTCAAACCATGTGCTCTCTTTCGTCCTCGAACATGTGCAAGCGATCAAGAGGTAGCTTGGCTCTGAGCTATCCCTGTGAACCCTGATTCTCGCCACATGTATCTCAAACCGATCGAAGAGTACACAATCCGGATGCAGGATGTCGAGCTAGAAACTCCTGTCAAGAGGACCGACCAATAGGGACCAAACGATAAACCTGCCAGAAGGGAACTACCAAAAGGGACCAAAAGATTGTACTAACTTCTTTGTGCCTTTCGCAGTAGCGCGGCGAAGTTGTCACTGAAAGTGCCTGGAAAGGCGTCTGTACTAACTTCTTTATGCCTTCGCAGTAGCGCGGCGAAGTTGTCAGTGAAAGTACCTGAAAAGGCTCCTGTAGGATGCTTCGATGTCCAAGAGGTCCAGGGATGTGTCATGATTCAGAGGTTCTGTAATTTTTTAGCGCGTTCGGTCTCAACTTAGAGTGAGGGTTTACCTCGAACCACATCGAGTGTCTCAATATCGGTGTCCAAGCAAGCGGATGCTTTGGCAAGGCCGTTGGTCACATGGGTGACATTCCAAGTTAACGAATATACTTACTCCTTGCTAGAACCGCCGGGGTTACTAGGAAGTGCGAAATCACTCTCGAAGGCGGCGAGATCTTCAAAACAGGAAGGACTATCTGTGTGATGTGTTAATTGTGCCAGGGCTTCTTGGCATCCTGTCTGACCTTCCGGTTGGTTTAGGCTGTAGAGGCTGTGGTCTACTGGGAACTCTTGTGTAGATTCGAAGAACGCTTCCAGGCTTCAGCTAAAGCTTATTGAGGCGCTTCGGGTGTCATACCAGTAGGATCGGCCAGGTCAAAGAAGTCCGCGGAACTGTCGTGAAGGCCGTCGTGCGTCACTGGCAGGCTAGAGTTTTGAATCAGGCCGAGATGCATGGTGTGTGCGCCAGGTGAGTTGTACGGTAATTCGAACGACATGGTCCGGAACGAGGGTTGCGAGCAGGGCAGGTGTAAAGAGAGGGGAAAAGACCAATGCGCCCTCGTAGGATGGGAGAGTGGTGTTGTTTTTATGTTGCCTGCGGCTGAAGTGGGGTACAGTTGCCCTTCCAAAATCGTGCCCTACCAATGCAGCAGGGGCGGTGCATGACGCTGACCGGTTTGATGCACAACGCCACCAGCAACCTGTCCGCAACCTACCTCTCTTATGCCTCCAATGACTGCTGTTCAACGCCCACCTAGAAAAAAAGTGAATGAAAAAAAGTATAGAACACTAGCCTCCAGTGTCATCCTTTACCCAATGTCCTTGCAACCCCCAGCCTACCTCTCCCCAACCCCCCAAACATAGCCCCCATAGTACGCGCCATAATTCCGCATCCAATTTCCCCTCGCCGCCTTCACCGCCCCACTCACCCTGCCCAAGAACTCATCCGACTTAGCCCTTTCCTCCTCATTCTTGGCTGGGAAGAACTTTGCTTTGAGGACGTGGAACCAGAAAGTGGACTCGACAGTGGCCATGAGCCCGAGGCCGAAGTAGACGGTGTAGCGTACGGCAGGACTAGAGTTGCGGAGGAGGTGGAAGAGGTTGAGGGAGGGGAGAGTGGGATTTGCTGGGGATATTGGAGAGGGTTGAGAGGAAGGTTGTGGTGGTGTATGTGGTTGGGTGGAGTAGAGAGCATGTTGTGGTCGCGACGTGAGTTTGATTGCAGGAATGCGCAGTGTTGTACATGTCGACAGCCTGAGGAATTTCGATATTGATGGTGCATGAAGTTGTTGTAACGGGATGCAAGAAAGGTTGGAGGACATGACTGAAACTGGCTGGAATGGAGAAGTTGAAGCAACGAGATGAAGAATTGCTGAAACAACTTTTGACTTGAAGAAAGAAACGACAATAATGAATGGAGTACTCAGACTTTATATCCTACCTCGTCGTTCTCGCTGCCTACGGCTTCTCTTCGTGTCGTTGCCAAGCATCATCGGATGCCAAGCCAGACCGTCCATTTTGGGCGTGAAACTGCGAAAGACGATGACATAAGCACGCCAGATATGGTCAACGAACTTCCCACACGGACAAACTTCTCTTCACCCATTCATGCATCTGGCCAAGCATCAGCAGCAGCGGGCGCCAAGGTTGATGAAGGAAAGGAGGCTGTTTATTTTGGAGAGTGTAAGATTGCGCGTTGAGCTTTTCGCGTGGAGCGCAATTTCTCGATTTTGGCGCCAGCGACCGAACAGTGCAGCGTGCGCCGAGTGACGTCGCCGTGCCTGAGGTGCAGAAATGCGGTGGCTGGCAGCACAGGATGCGCGATAGAGTGGTGAACACATGGCCGATGCATGTGAGCCAGCGATCCCTTTGGGCCTTGTCGAAACGAAACAAGGAAACAGAGCGACAAACGCGGTGGCTGGGTGGGGAAGAGGGCATGACATGGGCCATCTCGACTGGACTGGGGTCAGAAGAGCGGTGTTCCCTGGCTAGCGGCGCATTCAAGCCTCGCCGTCAGTCCAAGTCAGGAACACAAACATCAACAACCCGAGTGCCCTTTGTCCGTTCCCTATATGCCATAACCACACCACCACCACCGCCCGCCGAGCATGCAAAGTGGTGCAGACGCTGTCGCCTCGCACCGCCCGTCTCTTGTCCCGGGACATCACGTGAGAAACAGTGCACAAACGCCGGCTGCTGCCCCGCGGTGACGGTTCGCTGCAACCGATGGAAACGAGCAGTGCTGGCAGCATTCCGCGCCCGCGATGTTGCTGCGGGAGCACCGACTGCGCCTTCCTCGCCCACAACGGCCGCCTCCTTGAAGGGCTGGAGCGCGATGTGTCAAAGGCCGCCCAGCTGGGCCAGGTACGTGACTGCAGCGTGATATGGCCCACCTTCACCCATGTGCCATGGTCGACCCGCCGGCGCCGCCGCTGACCTTTGCCCTGCAGGCGCTCCTCATCCGCCATGAAGCCTATGTTGCCGACTCGGAGCGCGAACGCCGCCAGATGGTCGCTACTATTGACAAGCTGGAGAAGGACAAGCTCGACCTCGAGGCCAAGAATGCGCAGACGATAAAGGCGAACCGCGACCTCCTGGACCAGCTGGAGAACCTCAACGACGCCGTCGCCTGCTCAGACGCCCAGATCCAGGCACTCACCGACACCCTGCGCTCGACCGAGGAGGAGCTGGAGCGACTGAGCGCTCTTGCAGCGCAGACGCAGTTGCTGGAGAAGCAGCTTATGGAGCTGGAGCGGGAGCAGAGCGTGCTGCAGAGCAACATCGACGCGAAACTGGTAGACGAACGAACAGCCATCCAGCGGTGGAAGAACGCCGAGCGCACCATAGGAGACTTGCAAGACCAGATCGACCGCATCGAGAAAGAGGCCCGGGAAGAGCGCGAGCGCCACGTCGAGGTTGTGGCCCGCATGGAGCGGCGCATGGCGGTCGAGGGCGAACTGAACACGGCAGCAGGAAGACTAAAAGCGAAGGCAGGGCAGGAGAAAGCTGGCACCAATGTCGTCTCGCATTTTGTTAAGGACATCCTGCTCGATAACGCCAACCTGCAACACGGTATCCTGGAACTACGCGAAATGCTTGGCAACTCGAACGAGGAAGTCGAACGACTACGCGATCAACTCAAAGTGCATCAACCTGTTTCGTCTTCGCCGGCTGAAGACGTCCCCACGCCGAACCTCCAGAAAGAGCTCGAAATGGAATCAGAACATCTTATGAACCAGGAGCTGCACATCCACCACCACTATCACGGACCCAAGACGAACAAGAATCTCACCAAAGCACAGCCATCTAGACGGCCCAAGAAGAAGCGATTCAGTCTTACGCCCACTCACTTCGACCCACCGCCAGCACTCGACCGCTCTTCAACTGCTACCATCCTGAATCAGACCGCTGTCAGTGTACCGAACACGCACCGCTGGTCGCAAGCAACTACCCTGACTATCGGATCCCTGCCCAGCTCACCCGTCTCCGAATCGCATCGTGGCTCCATCTATGACCGTGTCTTTAGCGATGTGGCGTATGACTCTTCCCGGCCTACGAGTCCCCCAGACTCTATCGATCTTCACTCACCTATGTTCGGACCTACAAAGTCGAACGAGTTCCGAGACCCCGAAGCTACGCCCCGCCATCGACGTCGCAGATCTCATGGGCTGAAGCCTCCAGGATTGTCGACAATTCGAAGTGTCAGCACGCCAATCTCCATGACCGCAAAGAGCAGTCCTGCTACAGCCATCATTTCAGCTGTCAGTCCTGCAAACTCTCTGGCCAACGATGTCTTCACTTTATCGCCACATATACAACCTCAACCTCAAGCCGCAATCCCCGAAGAAACGGAAGATTCGGCAGCCTCAACTCCCAACGCGACATCGATAGCCTCGCCGTCATCACTTGCGTTCGAGCCGGACGACTTTCTCTCACCACTGACTCAAATGCGGCCCTCGCTACGACGCCACGCTTCTCACGAATCTCTCATTTCCGTATCTGGAATGGACATTCACACCCTGCAATCGCGACCCTCACAGCTGCTTTATTCTTCCTCGCCCCGCTTCTCCACCCCAGGCGGTGCAGGCTCCGTAGGGCCCGAACTCACGCCATGGACCGCGACCGCCCACGGAACTCTATCTCGCAAGCCAGGCGACAGCAGCATGCTCAACCGCTCCCTCCTCTACTCCACCATCGCCAACCAGAAGCGCGGGCCCCGAAAAAGTGACGGACCACCCACGGCGGCTTCGAGCTCTGGGGGGATTGGCAAAAAAGTCGGCGGCTGGGTCTTTGGCAAATGGGGCGCCACCCCCGCGCCAGCAGCATCACCAGCCCCCGAATCCCCTCGTCCAACGTCATCACATAGCCAGCAGACGCAGTCGTCTGCGAACACCACACAGTCCGATGGCACGAAGAAGAAGGACAAACAACCTGAAAGACCACAGGTCAAGCTCAGACCAAGTGGAGTCAACCAGTCCGGACCGATCTGGGGTTTCTTTGATATCCCCGAGGTGCCGACGAATGTAGAGGTGCAGGAATATGATCGGGAGGCTTTGGGAGAAGCGTTGGCTGAGATACAACAATAACGGAAAGCAACGGGGGAAGGGGAAGGCGAGGGTGGAAGGGGTGTAGATACGACACTATCTTTTTACATGATTTCCTTTTTAGTTTGGTTTACTTGACGAAGTTGCATAGCGTTTTGGATTTTGGATTATGGTTTTGTCATGTGATATGATGAAACTTAGTATAGATTGCATGGAGCGGAAGGAAGGGGGCCTATCAGGTGGACATGAAGGATGGAGGTGGAGGTGGAGATGAAGATTGTAGAGAGAAGGATGAGTGAGATTGAGATTGAGATTGAGATGTTATATACCCCCTTAGCACAACACAACAACAGAGCGTAGCAAGCATAGCATGCATAGTGTAAATGAATGACAGCATGGTATCTAAAAAGCTGAAAGAGCGAGCTCGTTCTATATGGGGTAATGTTTATGGTGGAACAGTGAGTTACCGTGCCATGATCTTCCGTTTCCTTCGCAGTGAATTTATGGTAAGTCTGGATTGCTGTGATCGGTAATGATTATCTGTGTAGAATAGAGCTTCGTTGTAAAAGTCTGGGCAGATGATTGAGTGTAGTGACGATGAGTGCTCGCAATATATGGTGGAGAAAGGAGACACGAAGGCGCGGATAGAGAGTAGATTGGTGGAGATGTACAGAAATGTAGGGCAGAAGGTACTATTGTTTATCTACATCGATGTAGGTATATGATGACCAAGGTGGAGCGTCGTCGTAGCTCGAGTATGGGATGAGTTGAGGAGGTTTAGGTTGGATGGTGAGATTGGGACTAGGGTGCTGAGGTGAGGGGAATGGAGCTCTGGGCGCACTGTCGATGAAGATGTGTTCATAATTTCTTTTTAGTTAGAGTAAAGTATTTATATTTATACTAGAACTAAAGCGCTAGACTTGTGCGATGAATTCTATCGTGTTGTCTTGTTATGTTCTTGTTAAGATCATTTATTTTACATATTTTCATTCCTCTGAAGAAAATACTCAGGTATACACTATAGAGACGGTCAGTCTGCATCGCTATTCAGTGATACTTCAGGGATTCTGAAGAGAATAGGTTGAATAGCGACTTAAATCAGTGAGCGTGTCGCTATCTCGTACTGGTCGTAAGTATGCAAAGGATAGAGTAACTAAGAGATCCGTTGAATAGGGAAATAGTGAAGCTCTCTCAACTGTGTCCGCAAAAAAGCACAATATGTGAACATTATTAAGCTAGCTCGGTCCGAATACATATTGTACATGCATTAGCGACTTGGTCTCCTTCTTCCTCCTCTCCTTATTCAGTAGGGTCTCTTCAACGCCCGCTTCGTTCTTCGCCAGTTTGCAGCTAGGTGGGAATGTTTTAAGATAAACAATCGCTCGACAAGACATACGTATCGAATATCGCGCAGCGCGTTTGTTAGTCATGAAATTGTCTGTGAGCGACAGATGAAATGTGAGGCGGGTCCTTGCGCGGAGGCTTACGCGCTGGTGGCGTCGATGCGTATCCTGCGTGCACACAGTTTCCGATTGCCTTGAGCCAGCGGGGTACGGTGTGATAAAAGGAACTGCTGACCTAGACGTCCACTTTCACTCCAATCTAATTATGTGGGCAGTTTTTATGGTGACTTTTTCAGCACTCAGTCCCTAGCTCCGATGCCCACACCTAATTATATTCATTTTGTTGGTAAGGCTATAGCACTAGTGCTGAAAGGAAATAACGTAGCTACAAATGCATTCTGTTTGATGATGGTTGATTGTTGTTCTATCGAAGTAGAGAGCTACATTAGAGCGCACTCAGGGGTTCTGGTCTGAGCGCTGCTAAGACGCTGGGACTAGTGCGCTGCTTGGGCGCTGCGATCAGTGCGTCTGATCGCGTAGCTGAGATGTTGACCATACATGTCATCCGACACATTTTGAGTATGGGAGGCGGATCGTCTATTGCTGGTGCTGCGGCTGGGGCATCACTTCTAGTTACCAAAGGAACAGATCCTAGGTGAAGTGACAGAGTACTACGTTGGATACCATCGCACACGTGAAGGTCTATTGTGTGGTAGATGACATGCTGTGAATGCACTGTGACCTTAATTAACGCCCGCACGTCACGTAGGAGTACCACTTTAACGATGTTTCAGGGATTAGCATACTTTGCTTGCGGTCGATGAAGCGCTGCGTAGCAAACTTCACATCTGCTACTCTTTCGTCATGAGGCTTTCTTGTCAGCTCAAACTGCTGTTCAATATGTAGCAGGTAACCATACATACAGTAGAACCAGAGACGGGTAACTTTGTCCGATCAATGAAGCGTTCCTCTTTGAGATAATCAAACTTCACGTAGAGATATGCGTGGATAAGGAGGAGACTTAGCGAAAGGGCACCCATATTTCGTTGGGATCCTACAAATGCGAGGGTGTCTCACCCCAGAGCACCTGAGGTAAGCACAAGTGGAACAACGAGGTATATCAGATGGTTGTTACTGAAGCTGCTCCGCTGTAATCGTGGTGTTTAAGCGTTGAGGGTCGTTTAGCGTGGAAGCTCAGTAGATAGAGCGTCTGCAGATGTGAGGTGAAGTGAGAGTAGCTTCAAGTGCAGCATCAATGAATGGATGTCTACGTTATCCTACTTTGACGGGAGTACATTCATGTCGTAAGTCATGTCGTGAGCTCGTGCGATATATATATGTATCATGAGATGAAATTTCCCAAATTTTCTTGATAATTGCTTGAAAATCTACTGACTAATATCGATCATGTTTCGGTGTCCTAAAAGCATAAATGATTTAGGTCTCCTCATAAATCTTCATGTTGGGAGCTGGAGCAGCGGACAGTGAATGCTTGAGGGAAGTCACTCATGTACGAGTGAATCCCTCTCAGCCTAGCTATAGTAGGTATAGCTACTTACGTACGCGCGCGACACAGAGGTGCGTGCGCAATGTGGTACACACGTGAAACGCAAGGAACGCGTAA
>QVXC01000470.1:0-25698 GCA_003501895.1 Phaeosphaeria sp. A1 3.1a | reverse complement strand
CTCCCCTCCTCCCTGCACGCCGGCATGTGCAACCCTCGAACCCCATCGCGGCCGAACTCACCAACGCCTTCATCGACAGCCTCGCGTCCCACGGCACGGATCTGCGCAAAGCGGGCGTGGGGCCTGGGCATCGGTATTGTGTTGAGGCGGGGAGGTGGAAAGACATGGTAAGGAAAGGGGGGGATGGGGTGCCGCGGGTCAAGTTGGAGGGGACGCACGAGGTAAGATGATATAAGCGAGGGGGGGAAGTGTAGAGAGGGATGTATATTGGCTAATGGATGGTTGAACAGAGCGCGCTGAAGAGCGTAGATCTGGAGACGTTGAGGAGGTTCGAGGCAGAGAGGGATAATGCGAGTGGGCATGGGGCGGAGAGGCCGGGGAGTGGGAAGTGGGTGAGGGAGGGGAGGGAGATTGGGGGAAAAGAGCCGAGGGCGTGATGAGGAGGAGGATTGGAGAGTCAAAGTGTGGATCTTGGAATGGGTGGTGTTATTCGAGAACGTGGTTGCTTTCGACGTGCCTGTCTAGGTACTGGGCGAAATAAAGGATGTGGTGTAAGTAAGAGAAGAGACTGCTCTCGCTTGTCTTTCGAAATGGTCTCGAGCTTCTTTCAGCTTCGCTGTGGTATTTGTGGACATGTACGTGTCGAGCAAGCTGCCAGTTAAGAGATTAAAGTACTGACCAAAACTATGAATCATACACAATACAAACTAAGCACCTAACACCCCCGCAAGCCACAAGATTCAAGCTTTTACAAGTGCACGCCTACTCGTAATGTCCCGGAGTAAGCTACACAATGTACTCTGTCTTGCAGCAGGTGCGGCTGTCTCTCATGATGTGCATATACTCTGCGTTTGGTGGAGACTTCGGCACCCTACACGGCGGTCGTTTCTCATATATCGCACGCACTTCTGGGTCCTGACACTGAACATACAGAAGATCAGTCAAAGCACTATTTCTATGTATCTCGGACGGATGGAAATGTGTCGATGGTGAGTTATAAGTGGTGGACGATTTGACGATTTTCCTAGTTGTGTTCATTCATCTTGTGATATATCGGGCAATCATACGAACATGTGTGTTCAGATAGAGTCTGGAGGCAGGGGGATTCCCTTTCGTATGCCCCTATCCACTTGCTCGAATGCAGCAATATGTCCAATGCGCCTCGAAAGACGCCAACAGCTTCACGTGCGCCCTTCTTGAGTGCGTCCAATTTGCAAAGTAGCAAGCTTTATGTTCACACTCGTCTCCATGGCATAGGCCCGTCTTAGAATATGGCTCGACAGCTGAGACTATCGCACGGTCAATGGAATGGCGCTCTTTAATATGATTGTGTCTATCGAGTGAGCGCTTGACTGAGCATCGATTGCTTGTCGTTTGTTGAAAAGCACCTGGATCTGAGCCGGGTGATGGATGCGGCATTTTGGGAGTGCTGCGGCGAGGGATGTGAGTTTTGGTTATATTGGTCGAGCAGTTTCGACACCACTCCGCGGCCACGATGAAGCTTTCGTCGTTTGGTTCGATCCGGTGCGACGTTGTCGAGAACTCGTTTGCGGAATGGAGAGTAGTATAAATACCTGGTGGCGTCGGATCGCCTCTGATAGTCAGGTGTGACCCTCCTCAGGTGTCAGAGGATCAGGGGAACCATGATGTCTCGATATCACGAAGATTCCTCCATCTTAGTCATGGTGCCCTTCCCCTCCGCATCGCCCTTCCCAATCTCCTCGCTCGTAACGGTCGCATCGCTCTCGTTTGTCACAATCTCCTCGTCCTCAAAACAAATCCAACATCCTCGCTAACTTCTTGTTCTTCTGCTTCTTCTCGTTCGCATCCATCTCTTCAAGCTGGCAGAACCAGCATTTGCCCTCATGACGCGTCCCCGACCACTCTAGGTCGGGAATCTGCGTCTCCTGAAATCTACATGGCCTGCCGCACTTGCAGGACATGACGTTGCAGTCGTAGGCTACGTGGGGGCAGAGCTCGTAGCGCTTTTTGAATTGTACACACATTGTGTGAGTTGCTGCTGTGTGGAGTTGAGATTGATCGTGCTATGTTGTGTGATGAAGGGGTGGATAAAAGTGTTGGAGGGGAAATTATGAGAGAAGGGCGTTGTGTGGACATAGTGCAGCGGAAGTAAGCAGACTGAATGGCAGTCAAACAAGTTTGTCTTAGTCGCTATGACTAGCAATCTGACATCCTACATTGTACAAACTGATGCGTGTTGTTGTCTGTCATCTCAATAGCCAGGCCTGGTACTTTCACGGAATGAACGCTCTTTCGCGCCGGCTCAGTGGTGGCCCTGTCCCATTCATACCGCAGCCGTCCACGAAACATGCGCTTGCAGTGTGGATGTATCGGATCTTCCCTTCTTCCACCCTGAACAAATGGCTGTCCGGCGTCGCTGTGTCGTTTCTTGTGCGGTCAAGACCAGTGAAACCCATAAGAATGCTGACCACGCCCATGACTTCATCCACGACGTATCTGCGGTTCACCATCGGAACGTGTTCAGGTAAGCCACCAATATCGCACGTATTCATAGACAAGTTGCCGCGTCCAGTATATGCGCCGCCTTCAAGACGAGCGCAGGGGATACCGAATGGTACATGAACGGTGACATCGTTACACCTGTCTGCGTATGCATCGCCTGCAGCTTTGATGACTTCGCAAGAGGATCGCTTCCCTTCTGGAATGGGGTCCCAGTTCTCTTGGCTGTTCCAGTACTTGTAGCCGGTCGCGTTGAAAGCCCAGTCTCCTTTGTCGGTAACGATGCTGTCTATCAGGCTGACGTCGCCGTCCTCGTTGAGCGTCAATTGCGTGTGGATGACATACTGGTGTTTGGGATCTGTGACGATTATTTCCGTAAAGGTCTTGCACTGCGCCGTATCGTACATTGAGCGATTGGAATCCATGGTCATGCCGAACGCGGGTGTACCGTTGAGAAGTGTCAAAGTCTTGTCGTTCTCATTATACTGCATTGTGTATGCGAGGTTTTCGAACTGGTCATGTTGCCCAGTTGCCATGAGCCAAACGTATTGAGATGCGACGCGTTCCAGATGCGAGCGAGTACATTCGAAGGCCAGCGCGCTTGTTGAGAACAATGCAAACTTGAGTATTGTGAAGGCCATGGTGCAAAAGTATAACTTTTCGTGTCTCCAGACCAAAAGGAGTGGCCCAACGCTACTTTAAGTCTCAGCAAAAGTACTTGCTAGGCCATCATATCCGGGGTACAAGTTGACCGTCTACGGGTCTGTGATCATGTTCCTAGACGTTCATGGCCAATGGGGTGTACTCGGTCCGGCCCGGTTCAATATCATACTTCGCTTGATGTATCTGTCAATATATACAACGTGTGGGGTCATCGGCATTGCCGCTATCATGATCTGTAAAGTGGTGACCCCACATGCAACGTGTTGACAATCGAATTCCGGGGGTTGTCCATGCAGGTGCGTATCGAGTATGGGAGAGCATCAAAGTGCAGTCTTGCATTCTTTGGTGGCATTCATAACTCATCCGGTACCCTTATGCCAGGGACTCCTTCGCAATGCCTCAATCGACAAGCAGTCCAGGATGCTTCGCAGATGTTTCTGCAATGGTCTTCATCCCAAGCATCCCACAGGGTGTTCATAGATGCAGCCTGTCCCGGTCAGAGATCTCACATCGCTGTACTGTCTTTTACATGATAGCGACCTACTATATCTTGTGGCGACGGTTTTGAGGACGTCTCAGGGCCGACGGCGTATGCTGGCGATCGTACATGTGCCTGTGACGGCCAGTCACGAAATTTACCGTTAAACGCGACATACAGCAGTGCCACTATCGGTATGAGAAGGAACAGAGCATGCACCGTTCGTTGCATTTTCGTGAGAATATCGTGTAGTGCAACAGCTTCAACGCGATCCTTCTCTGTGATCATTAGCGTGTTTGGTTATACCTAGTTGAGCCAAGTGCGGCTGCTTAGTCATGCTTCTTCATCGTCGAAAGCGCTATATCTATCAAGGGCTTTCTTGGAGGGACATGTCGTTTGGGATAAAGATAGCATGAGATATGTTCACAGAGCGGATCACATGCATGGCAAGTGTCGACATACTTTCCCCTGTGGTCAATGTGTATCAAACGGTCACATTCCTGGGCTTTCCTTCAGTTTTCACCCAAGCTTGTCGCTTTGAAGATATGGTCCACGGACCTTGTACATGGGCCAATCTGCGAAAAGTTTCTGAATGGCGGATCAGACGTATATCGCGTCTTTGGGCCCAATAATAGGATAATGTTTTTGGTTGTCGTCAACGCATTGGGGTTTGAGCTTGATGAGCAGGTATGTCGGCGATCTTTCCGTCAGCATGCTTCTGTTTGTAGTTATCTCCATGGTGTGTGCAATGAAGAGCGATGCACATCATGTCACCACGGTACCGTACGCGAAGCAAGGTTTCGTCGGCGTCTCTTCTTTCCCAATACACGTGGTCTACACTTCCATTTCTCTGCATCACAGATGACTTGGAAGCCTCCAGAAATCGAAAGACTAGTTTGCAAACGTCATCGGAGTGTCTGGTATGGCTGAGTGTAGAAGATCTTGCGTCGGAGCCGCGAAAATGAGGAGGCGAAGACCACGAAAGGTAAGCGCGTCTAATCTTGACCGAGCTCGGGCCCCCGGACACAGCTGATATGATTTGGTGGACTCTTCTAGAAGGACGTCCCAAAAATCTAAAAAGACACTCGCCGGCGAGACTCTCTCCTCTGCCTACGAGTCTGGGAGTGTTGCCCTCTGAAAGAAACCTGCAACAGTAGGAATTCGGCCAGTGGGGCGTCTTTGGAAATTCGACCCCTCAGATCCGCGACGAGTCCCCGGTCAAGACCCCTCACCACGACAATTACGCTCACCTTGGCGGGCAAAATGGGCCTCCTCGACTTGCCGCCGGAAATTTTGGACCTCATCATCGACGTCTCTGCACCAAATGGCATCGAGAGCTTTGTACTATCATGCAAGGCGATCCACGAACGCGCCAAATCACAGATTGCGCGCCACAACGAATTGAAAAGAAGGTGGGGTCACACCACCAACGCAAGCCCGGCGCTCCGCGGAAACACGCTCAACATCCTCTATGAAGTTTCGCGTGACCCAATCATCGCAGAGTACATCGAAACTCTGAGCCTCTGGGATCGTCGTACGGAGGATGAAGTCACCCCCGACTTGGACGGGTCCGACTTCCGTGAGGATGACGCAGCTATGCAGGGAATCAAGAAGCTGCTCGAAAGCGCCGAGTACTATGCTATGGCTGATAGAGACGAATGGTGGCGCCAGATACAGGAAGAAGACGCCGTCGGTGAGGACACGAGTATCGACAAGCTTTATGCCACCGTCGCTCTTCTTGCGCTTTTACCAAACGTAAAGGTGCTCCAGCTACCCGACCGATGGCACGAAGTCCGAAAAGGCGAAGCAGCTCAATCCCTGGTTCCGGCAGTAGAATCGCTTATCACAACCTCTAACGCCAGCCTCCGTCGATTGAGGCCTCTTGGTTCTCTGGAGACCATCCTCCCCTTTGTAGAAGAGGGCTATGATGTGCGGGCTGGGCTTCAGTGTCTGCAGCCTTTCATGTGCCTTGATAGCATCCGCAATCTGTTCGCCGTCAGCTGCGTAGCTACAGAAGACGACTGGGGAAATACACCATTCGAATGGCCAAACCCAAATATCAAGTCCCCTTTGACAAGAATAGAATTGGCCAGCTGCTGCATGGACACCAACGGTTTGTCGGCCTTGTTAGCAAACACCCCCTCCTTGACCATATTTCGCTACTCACACCAGACAAAATGGGACGGTATGGAAAGCGACTGGAACCCTGGAGAGTTTCTACAGGTATTAGCCAACTACTGTGGCGACCAGCTTCTGGAGCTTGCTATCACAGTGGACGAACTGCACGGTGCCATTACCAATGGTCTGTCTTCTTTTTTGCGGTTCTCGAAGCTTCAAAAGCTGGAAGTTGATGTCATCGCTTTTTGCGGACCGCCAGTAGAGAGCGGCCAACGACTCGGTCGTTTCGCACACGTGCCTGATGGCGCGACGCCATGGCAATATGTCGATATACCATGCATGGGTGAGATGCTACCAGACAGCATCCAGGAGCTGCAGGTCAACACTGACTATCCCGCACCGAATAAAGACGCACTGTGGGCGTTGTTCAAGAATATCAAGAGTCAGAAGAGAGAACGGCTCGTGCAGCTGCACAAAGTTGTCATCCGGCAATATAGGGCAAGCACCGCTTGGGCAATGGCGACGGATCATGGAGCAATATTTGAAGCTTTTGATGAATTTACAGACACGCCACGAGGCCGAGCCATGATGCCGGAATGGAAGCGGCAGTTTGACACGCGCGTTGGAGGAATCGTCATGACTACGAGGGAGGGATTGATGTGATGCTTCATCACTATGGAGGAGGCTTATGTTGCTGAACCGTGTTCCGGAGGATCACTGGCTGAACTTTGTACGCTACTAGAAACAAGTGTAATGTATTGCTTTGATGCGGACCTATCAACTCTATGGATGAATGGTTGGAAGCAGTCGCAAAGCTCACGACCTCTGTGCACAGTTGCATACCTGACTTCCGGCTTCCAAGCAAACAACGATTCCTACACTGTCGGTACTGGCGCACCTCAGGCCGCCATGCACATACACCCAAAGAAACGGTGAAGATGTGTCGGGCCCCCGCTTGTGGACAGATCCATCATACTTCGGTCACCTGGGCATCTCAAGTCATCCTTCGCAACCACCTTCGGGGAGGTGGACTGGTCCGGAGGTGCATATGCTAATGCAGGTTCTATAATCGTTGAGCTTCAGATGTCGGCTTTTACACAAGCGGACGAGGCTGGGACTTCTCAACGAACCATCATAATTTGTTTCCACGAGCGTACTCGCTGCTTCATGCTAAATAATCTTAAAGACCAGCTCTCCCATTGCCCTTCTTCTTCTCAGCTTCATCAATCTCCTGCACTTTGAGTTTCACACGCTTCTCTATCTCAAGTTCAACCATGCACATTCAAGCCTTCTGCCTCCCGCTGTTCGCAGCCCTGGCCTTCGCCAAAGGTGACAAGGATGGAAAGCCAGGCTACGGCCCGAATGGAAACTTCACCATTGACTGCAAGATTGCACATCCACCTTATGGCAGTGCTTTCGCGCACTGTGCACCCGATAAAGCAGCCGGGAAGCCTTATCATGGATCGTGGAACATCACACAGCAAGCTCCAGCTGTCCACTCCTCATCATCTGCTTCATCCAGCTCGCTGACACCTTGGAGCTCGAGCACGCCTGCAGCGTCGTCTTCGACACCTGCTGCATCGTCGTCTGCTGGACACGCGAAGCCAACTGGACACCACGGCGGTGGAAGGCCCAAGGGGTATGGCGGTTACGAGCCGTACTACGGACCTGGAAAGCCTGCTGGTACAGGTCACTCGAAGCCTGCATGGAGTTCGTCCACGGCTGCCTCTTCGTCTACCCCGGCCTCGTCCTCTACGCTTGCTTCTTCCTCCTCCACCCCTACACCGTCTTATGCACCCCACTATGCGCCATATGGAAAGCCTCCGAAGGGTAAGCCTTCGTACGGGAAGCCTGCACACGGACAGCATTCTTGGAACGCCACTGCTCCCTCCAGCACTCCCTCTTCATCCGCTGCCTCGTCCTCGTCCACGCCATCGGTAGCTCACTCCTGGGGCGGCGCGAAGCCATCTGGAGGTCACTCTGGGGGCCAGCCCAAGCACTATGGCGGACAGAAGCCGTACTACGGTCCTCCTAGCCATGCTCCATCGCCTTCCTCGTCCACTCCAGCGCCGTCTTCCTCCACTCCCTCTGTGCCTCTGTCGACTGCTGCATCTTCATCTGCAGCGCACCATGGCTCTTACGGCCCGCCTTCGTATGGCCCACCGTCGTATGGCCCTCCCTCGTGGAACGGTACTTCTCACGGATCGCCACATGAGGCTCGCGGCAAGCCTCATGCGACTGGACATCCCTAGATCAAGGTATAATGAGTTTCAACGATCTCAACGCGCCTTTGCTAACTATTCCAGCCAAAAATCGTGTCAAATCCGCGCAGCCACTGGTTCCTGAACTCTGCTTACGATGGCGCGTCTCGGCTCCCATATTTCTTGAGTCGTTGGGGCTGATGGGTCACATATGCGATGCACTCTCGAATGGTGTGTTGGTAAGCTTGCAGTACCGCGGGGTTGATTGCGGTTATGCATGCGGGTACGAATATAGACAAGTAGTTCAATGGTAGTAATGTAATTCGGCCTTCTTCTCACACTCCGATCAAAATCCTTGTATGTACATGATCGGTAATTTTGGTCGACTTGGCGATCCGAACGGGTATTTCCTCTAACTCACGTCCCTGAACGGTTGGTTCCTGCAGTGGGTGTCTCTGCATTGACGGGCCCTTACAACTTCGCACTAGCCTTATCTATTTCGCACGCTTCTCGCGCCGGTCCCATCAAGTTCTTGAGGAACTCCTCGTCCATCGCCTCTTGACCCGTACCATCCCCCTGGGGTGCCGAGACGTTCCATTCGGGAATGACCCTTGTGCCACTCAATGTGACTTCTAGTTGCGTCCCACATGGATACTCCTTCTTCTGCAACAAGTCAAGTAAATGTTGCGCACAAGTGTCAGCCGTCAAGTAGCGATCTGCTGATGCAGCGAACTGCTTAATCTTCGCGGCATCGAAAAGAGGCGTGAATACGCCAGCCGGACAAAGCGAGGTAATCTTGACGCCAGTCAAAGACTCGGTCGTTGCCAGGGACTTGACAAAGCCGACAATGGCGTGCTTCGTCGCGCAATACAGCGGCGCAGGCGGGCTACCGGCAATGCCACCAACGGACGCCTGAGGCACATTAGTCCAGGTCCACAAACTATCGAGAAGCATGCAACATCGCAATAGTCTCGCAGAATGAACGTACGATTATGCAAACGCTCGCCCTCTTCCCTCTCTGTAGACTCTTCCTCATCGCCAACCTAGTCAACTTCACCGGATGGTTCACATTGACATCAACCTGCATGTACCCCTTCTCCTGCTCCGGATCCTGCCAGAAATTCGAAAACGGAGGATCAAATAGCCCAGCGCAGATTCCATAGGCGTCAGGTACATCGCCCCACTTCTTTTCGCACTCTGCAAACATGCGGTCGAAATCGGACCATTTCGTTACGTCGGACTGCACGTACAGAATGTTGGATTTGCCGGCTGCGAAGCTGTCGAAGTCGGATGTGGTTTTTAGGTCCGCGACCAAAATTTTGGCGCCGATTGCATGTGCTTGTTTGGTTAATGAAAGCCCGATGCCTGTGCGTGTGAGCTTGGGGATGCAGGTGTGGGTGAGGTTCGGGGTGGTAGGGTACCCGATGCGCCTCCGGTTACGAGCAGGATCTTGCCGTCGAGGGGTTGGTCGATTGAGCCCATGCTATATGTTATGTTTGATTATGAACTGTGAGTATCAAGAAGAGGCACTTTATCGACAGTATTGGGAGTTGTTTCAGTTGTAGACACGCAAACAATAAGAGGTGAGGTGCTGTCGTGTTCTGGTGTTTCCGCCTTGTTATGCACGATCGGATAAGCGTCTCCGGCAACCAGTACGATGGCGCATCGGGCCCGCGCCGGGCGAAATGAGGGGCATCCCGTTTTGAGGAGGCGAAGTTATGGTTAGTATCATGTCGTGAATCGTTTCCTTTGCGCAAAATGCTTGATGCACGACGACCTGACTCGCTATCCTGTTGTTGCTCGTATGGTTATGTCCACCGGTTTCACGGTACCGACGTTGAGCACAGTCCTTATCGGTAATTCATAGGACGCACGGGCGGTTGCGTATGTTTGTATTGGTGTGAAAGTCATGTTCCTACTAAGGTATGATGTCTGTTGCCGGACAGAAGTCTTGACAAGATTCAACCGCTTGGTTCGGAATAGCGCCTTCCTGTTTGGTGCATGCAAGCATCGCTCAACTTCTCGATACGTCCATCTTACAGAACCCCTTGACAAGAGCAACAAATAGCTCTTGTGTTTCGAAAGAATGAGAACAGCATTCCGGGTCCCAGGTCAGTATAGTCTACATGTCAACTCAGTTCTGCCCCTCTTCACCTTGTTTCACCGTCTTCCCATCCTCAATAACAGGGCGCTCAACCCCTGTCGTGATTGCCAAGCTCAACATATCAAAAAGATATTCTTCGTCCTTCTTTACCACATTCGTGTAATACTCATCTTCGTACGCCCTCTCGAAGTCTTCGTACGACTTGTACCAAAAATCCGCAATACCATCGTAGGGCATTGTATTCGAAGTCAGGCGAGACTTGTAAGATGATGCGGTTTGATACTGCTTGACCGTTAACATGGTGAATGTATTGATAGTACACAAATACAACAATACGACTAAACGCTTCTCAGATCGGAAAAGGTCAGAGGCCGACTGGGGGGCTTGATTTACCTGAACATATTTGACACATCCATGAGTCTTGAGCCACCCTGCAATCAAAGGTCCATGTTTGTTTGCCCAATGGTCGTTGAACTCGTCCTCCGTTAGTTTGGAGTTGCGTTTCGCACAGACTGTGACGCGCACAAGCTGATCGACAGGCATGATAGGATCGTGTTTTGAGAAGGACAATATGCTTTTGATGTAATAGGTTATCCTCCTTCGAGATCTGGAGAATCTTTGAAGAAGTGGTGACAATGCTTTCAGTGCTCAAAGTTTGATGAAGGAATACACTGTTATGACATCATGATCGGATGGTGCGCACTAGAGAGCATAACAATGCAATGTTGCATATGAATACTCGTGAAATGCCTATGATCATGATAGACTCAAGCCCAATGCATTCAGCCCGTATTTTGGCGACTGGGAGTGATTTGGGTGTATTTTCAAGGTCTCATACGATTGTACTCTCGACAACGCTCTCTAGCAGAACCACCCGCCATCAATTTGAACGGCATTCCCAGTCATAAAAGATGCGCCATCAGAGAGCAAGAACTCAATAAGCGGCGGCACCTCTTTCTGATCCGCCGCCCGTGCAAGCGGAAGGAAACCCCAGTTTGTTTCCTGTCCGGCAATCCTGTACGACTCCCTCAACATCGGTGTATCAATCGGTCCTCTTGTAGGTGTTAGCGAAGTTCCTTTCCGATGACCCTATGAGATACTCACGGGCATATGCAGTTCACCCTGATCTTCCTTGGTCCTAGCTCCTTCGCAGCGGATCTTGTCATACCCACGACCGCATGCTTCGACCCAGAGTACGCGAGGTTCTTCGCTGCACCGATAACACCCAAAATACTCGCTGCGTTGACAATGGCAGCTCCGTCATTGAAATGTGGGACTTGAACGCGCAAGCAGTTTCGCAAGCCCACAACATTGACGCCGAAAACAAAGTCCCAGTCATCGTCGTCTATGTCCTCGATGCTTATGGCATTTGCTTGCTTCCCAGTTACACCGGCCAGGTTGGCTGCGCCATCGAGCTTTCCAAACTTCTTAACTGTGGCCGAGATCCATGCTTCGACTGCTTTGCGGTCGCGGACGTCGACGACCTGAGCCATAACTTGAGCACCAGAGGACTGCAGTTCAGACTCGAGATCTTTGAGCGGCTTTTCTTGCACATCTGCGAGAGACAATTTTGCGCCTTTGCTGGCGAAGAGACGGGCTGTTTCGAGGCCTATGCCGGATGCGGCGCCTGTAATCACGATGACTTTGCCCTGCATGTTAGCTTTGATATGTCGTCAACGAATTGGATGCAAAAAGGATTCCTGGCTCTGACTATACAACGAGAAGATAGAAACGTGAAAATGTGACTTGACCGCTATTTTGAGCATGTGCCAGAGAGTGTGCCGCGGCGTTTGACTAAAATGCATTTTTATGGAGGCCTCCACTGATATCAGAAGTGGTGTCAGTAGTAACACATCCGATCCGTCTTTCCGAGACTCCGATCATTGTGGAAGCTTCAATTGCAACTCCAGACTACGGGAGAGGGTGAGCTTTCCCGCAAGGTATTGGTTCTTGCGCTTGACCCCGCATCCGCGCCACGCAAGTTCCGAGACCATGATGGGATGCGATGGTCAGCGCTCACAGTAGGGCAGAAGATGGGAAATCAAAAAGCTGTTGCACGTAGTCAAAAAAGAAGCAACTCAAGTTTGTCATGCGTGAGAACTGCACAGGAGCAAAAAGAAAACATTGTAGAAGTCAGGGCCGAACCGGAGTCGAACCGGTGACTTCGGGATGAACGGCTATGGAGTGGCTGCAATCCTACACTCTACCACTGAGTTACCGGCCCATTCATGTGTTTGATGACTAATTTTCACCAATTATGCAATATAACGTACTTGAAAACTTTTCGTATTCAAAAAGGAGCCCTGCTTGACGAATTCGTGCTTTGTACTGTGTATGTGGGTCGAGCGGGGTAAGTCTATCACACCGAACCAGAATTTCCAAACCACCCTCGCCCTCCACTATCGTTCTTGACAGATCGCTTCTCTTGATCCCAAAACTCGCCACCAACGTGACCCAATAGATGTTCGCGATATGTATGCTGACAACAATAGCAGAATTTGCGTGTCTCTCCCCTTCGCCTCACCCAAGCTGTCCTCTGCATGCGCCTCTCGCCGTACCATCGCGCCCCACTCGCGTGTATTAAGCTGGCCACTTCCACCGCGGCTCTCCCGAGAACTTCATTCCACGTCGATCCAGCTTGGCCCGAATCTTCACCTTCCTGCTTATCACCAGGAATTCTGTTTGGAACCAGGTGCAGAGTGGCAAAAAGAGATCCTCTGGGTTGCAGCCGAGATCCGCCGCTTCGATGCATCGCTTGCCTTTCCACGTGGGGCAGCAGACGAGAGTGAGATCCTGGAGACGTTCGCAGCGCAAGATGTTCCTGAGGTCGAGAGTGGCGAGAACCTCTTCCATGGGTTTGATGTGCGTGAAGTAGCCCGTCTGTGCGTTGAAGTGAATGAGTGTCAAGGAGCTGATGGTGATGGTGAGGCGCTGCAATGTCACTGCGCGTGTCACAAGATCAGCGGCATTCCAGCAGGACGGGCGGCCAGGAAGAGGGAATGGTCGGTAGAAGTTGAGCTCCTCGATGAAGCTGAGCGATTTGACGTTAGCCCATGCTCGGCCTCCAGCGATCTTGTCCATCCACCAGACAAACCACTCTGGCATGGCGGGGCCAGACTTGAAGGCGAAGTGGCGGGATTGGATCCACACCAAGATTATCTCCTCGAAAAGCTGGGGATGGACGAAGGCGAGTGGCGGAAGGGAGTTTGGGTAGAAGAAGCGCGATGGCTTCATTCCGCGCTCAAGCACGAAGTCCTTTGGTGTGTCAGCCAGTGCAAACTTCCAGATCTTTTCTCTCAGTTCGAGAGGGAGGCTCATCAACCTCGACATTGCGTTTGATGGCATGTTGTTGGGGTTTCTTAATGTTTTGTCCGACTTGAAGTCTGCTTTTACGTCGCTGCCATGTGGGAACGCGTGCTAGCGTGTTTTCACCACGTGGAAAGGCAAAACACACTTCAGACGTCGTTCTGGGATGACTATGCCTGATGTAGCTCAGTCATTTCAAATTGCTCGAACACGGCCTCATTGGGAGTCCTGGGGAACCTCAATCCTTCATTGGGACCCAGACAACACTGCAAATATGAGACTACTCCATCACGATGCGTCATGATGCGCCGAGCATGCTCTCAGCATTTTGCCGCATGACTACAGGCTACTGCTGCCATACAGGACATTCAAGTTTGAAGACCTGCAATGATGAATTCTGTACTTCACGATGCGGTCGTGAATAGCTGAGACATGCCAACCATGCCGCATCTTCCTTATGTATTCGCGGACTCACAGATATACACATAGCGTATGATCCATACCTATATCTTTCAGCCACAGACAAGCCGCGGCCAGCAAGCCTACATCATGCGAACAACTTATGTGGTTACATACTGCACCTTTAAATTTCTGGCATCGATCGTGTCATCGCTCGCAGCTGGTCTGCGCCAACGAGCTACTTTTGTAGAACAGCCAAACTCAACCATCAGCGATGATGTGCGGACTGCGATAGTCAGACCCCGCAGGGTGCCAGATACACGCACTTCATTCGTCATATACCGATCTACTGCAACGACATCCCTATCATCCTCAAGTTCGAGCGCATTGTCAACACCCAAACCCAAACCCAGTGACCGTCCCAAGAAAACTAAGTGGTCTTTCAACATCGAGAGCGGCAACAAAGGCGTGCAAGTCGGCAGCTGGAGCCCTGACGTTACCCATGATGGCCTCCTCCGTGCCCTCCGCGACCATTGCTCCAAGAACCCCAAAAAGTGGGGTCAAAACCGCTGCAGCTCTCAAGACTACGGTTTCTACGTCGAATACGCCGACAAGTGGGGGATACAGACCGAGTACAAGAACGCTGCCAAGATACATGTCGCGTCAGACCTCATACCTGAGTCATACGGTATCGCGCTGCAGGATGCGTTCATGGAGCAGATCGCGGACGTGTATAAGTTGGCGATCGAGGAAGACAAGAACTGCTATACCTTCGACCCCAAGTCGACAATCTGTATGTTCTGCAAGGACTTGCTTTGCATAGCAAAATTCGGGCCGATGGGCGGGAAGAGCGTCACTGTAAAAGAGAGAATGAGGAGGTGGTGCGATGTGTCGGACTATGTGAGGGTTGCGATCAGTGGCCAGGACGGCAAAGAGCAAGCGCATATGAGAGCTGAGCTGCGCTTTGACTGTCCGAATTACTTGGGCAGTTCGGGCTGCAAGATAGGGCTAGGCAAGCATGACTGCGTGGCGTCGCTGGAGAAGATCCGCAAGCACGTGGAGGCGGACAAGTCGAGGAATGAGTTGTTGAAGAAGGCTACAAATGGGAAGGAATTCGAGGTGGCAGCATAATGCTCGAGTAAGGAAGTGACGGGGAGCTGTCCGAACAAGGAGTGCTTGTATCAGCTCGGCGCATGCTTTTAGTGAGCCTCGAGTCGATCAATCGGAATGCAGGAGAAACAGGAAAGCTGAGGAAGTAAAGGATCATGTGAGAGAACCAGGTCAAGGAATGTCCATCAAAGATCTCGCTTGTTGTGTTACCATTGTTCTTGAAACATTTTTACACCATTATCACGCTCAGATTCTTGCGATTGGCGCTCGCGAGTCCTTGCCATGTGACTTTCCGTACTTAACTTTCTTCAGCAGCGTAAGTAAGTCTGGGCGTCTCGATCGTCGCTGCTGTTAAGTCGGCACAAACTTCAAGGGCGGAAACAGACTCTTGCGAAACGCTCACATCCCGGCTCGAATCAAACGTGCCCATACCTGGTGGGTATTTCTAGGACATACTCATCGAGGGGGATCGCAGGCCGGGTCCACGCACACCTGAATATCACCACTGACGAAGCCAGAAATTGAAGGGCTTTAATTGGGTTGCTATGGTTTTCATCATCGATCGATCCGCGGTACCAAATTACTGTCAAACGGATCACATATTTATCTTGACACCCACAGCATACTCACACAGTACAAAGATCATCTCACCACCACCATGACCTAGACGATCCGAGGCAGTCAAATTACCATCGCGGACTACCACGAAAGACTTTGTGCGGATAATTCTCATTCTGAAGACCAGTGAGGACAGAGCTGTCCTGGTGGCACAGTCCAACGACATGTATCAAAGCGTTCCGCCTTTCCTCCAAGAAAAGTTGGACCGTGGCTGATGTCGTTCCCACTCAGTCTTAATGCAGCCCAGCCTTTGGTTCCTCATCTTCTTCTTAAAGTTTTTGTATGAATGTCGCCTACACTCTTCAGCGTTATGACACAAGAGCAATCACGGCCGCGCTCGGTAACTACGAACACACTTCAGGAAAATATATAACGATGATGTTTATTTTCCGTCTATGCATGGCGTTTCAATGCATGACTGATATTTGCGGTTCAGTTTCGCGAACCTCGGCTCAATTTCCTTCAGCAAAACATGACCACATTTACTGCATCTATCTGTTCAACCGATCGTGCAGCCTGAATTGGCTCCTATCGGCGTCCTTGACATCGAGTTTGCCCCAACGTCTGCCCTCGCGCTGTCTCTCAATAACGTCAGACTCAATGACATGGGTCTTAGGGCTCTTGAGGTCCTGTTCGAGTTGGCCAAAGTCGAGGCAGAGAAAGACTCGGACCGGCAAGAACCTTTGCGATCTTCGTGCTGGTGGGCGGCGTGGTTGCATGCCTGACATACAGCATATGTACATATGCCCAGGTTTCAATAATCTCGCTGGGGGCCTGGGCTAACAGTTGGGGGCAGTCAAGATGTGTGAGCGGGACATTTTCAAGTATGATAGGCATGCTATGAAGTGAATTATAGAGGCGTCCTTGAGGGCTAAGTATTCATCCTCGATCCCAAAGTACAAATCTGCGTCACACATCTCACGTTTACGTTGTCCTCTTCCGGCTTTTTGCACGGTACAGCCGTCGCCATGCGAAGCGTACCAAGGCAAGGATCCCAATTAGGTGGACTGTCTAACCTCTTAGGATAAATTATGTGCAGGAAGGCAGAGGGGCACGTTAAACCATGAGCAGTGGTTCGTTGCTGCCCAGCCTTGACATGTATCCTCACTTAACTATCTAATCTGACTGATGCCCTCCCAAGTCCCTCGACAATACACTAATTTCCAACCGTCTACCCTCCACAGCTTTCTTTCCGAGATCTAAAAGCCAATTCATCCCCTGCACAATGATCACACACGACGCCGATGATATTGCCTAGTGAATACTGAATGTCCCTCCCTGAACGAAATCGCCACGGTCATGAAAACTGTCTTGCAAGAAGCCCGCCACGATCGCGTCCAAGCTTAAAACGCACAATTTGCGGCCCTCTCCAATACCTTCGTCTTCAGCTTCCTCGCGACACTCTCGCTTATCGTTGGTATTTGCATGGTATTTCTAGAAGACGCTTGTGCGTCCCCTGCCGAAATCAATGATTGAGAACATTCCAACTCACGCCCGTGCTAATAGATGGCCCGGACATGTTCTACTTCATAGACATATTTCCGCGTTTGCTCCGTTCGTGTCGTGGCGTGGAAGAGCCAACGACACTGCCAAAGAACCCAACGTGCGCCGCGAGTGTTGCATTTCATACTCTGCGCGATGGGGTCGAAATGTGTGTACGAGTCGCCGTCGGCGTTGGCGGAATGGGGTGCCTGTGGTCCTTGTTGATGAGCTGAAGCGAGGATGTTTCGACGCACTGGGCTTGGGTGATGCATCGCATCAGTGACCATAGCATGGACCTGATATGAAGCTAGGGGGACTACAATGCTATATCCCAGACCAGTGATGTCGTTGCTCAGCCTGTGAGAGAACAACTGTAGTCACCCACGCTAAACTACCTACTGCCTCGTACATTTATTATACCAGAACCTGACCCCCCAAAAGTTCAAAGATTGCAACTACAGTTTCGTTCAATTTTTTGGAAATGACACTGCCCCAGCTAGTTCTATACATGTCCCTGGCTGTGACCCATACACTTCAGCCACACCTCCCAAACTTCTTGAATCACAAACTTCTTGAGCCCAAATCACTCACACACTATTTCACACATTCACATTTACACGTCTCCTTCAACAATGACACCACCAACCTCGACTACCACCACTACCTTCCACAGCTCCGAGAACGCACTAACCAAATCCTCCATCCGCCTCTGCATCCTCCAAGCCGCAACACCTACCGTCAGTCAGGACCAGCTACAACATACTAAACTCGTACCCTCCCTCCAATCCGTCTTCCCCGTTACAGTTCTTACTGGCTTCGTCGGCTTCATCCCAGCTGCATGTCCGTATGTTCCAATCCCCACCCTAGCCTCTACCCTAACTTGTGCCACTAGGAGGAGGAGGAGAGGGGGAGAGGATTGTAGATTCAATCGGTGGACGAGCAGCACTCCTGTAAGTGCGATAACTTTCCATCTCGTTCCTAAAGCCTCCAGGCCACTTATTGGTCGGACATAGCCCTGCTCCCAGATCAATGATGACAAACGACATCTCTATCCACATTCCCAGCTACACGCAATGACGCAAACTATGCACGGTACAGCCAGAATGTACTTTCATTTGAGCACCACAAGTACTTTTCCACTACACCTCCCTCCACTCCCGATTAAAAGCCCTACCAATAACCATCCGTCTCACCTCACTCGTCCCCGCCCCAATCTCATACAACTTCGCATCCCTCAGTATGCGACCCACCGGCACCTCATTCATATACCCCATCCCGCCCATCAACTGCACCGCATCCGCCGCGACCTCGCTCGCGCGCTCCGCCGCATACAGAATGGCGCCGGCGCAATCCTGCGTGGCGATCTGGGGGTCGGCGTGGGACTCATCGACGGCGCGGGCGATGGCGTATGTAAAAGCCTGGGAGGCGCGGAATTTGGTGTACATGTCTGCGAGCTTGCCCTGGACGAGCTGGTTGTGCGCGATGGGGACGCCGAATTGTTTGCGCTGGTGCGTGTAGGGTAATACGTTGTCGAGGCTGGCTTGCATGAGGCCGAGGGGGCCGGCGGAGAGGACGAGGCGCTCGAGATCGAGGCCTTCCATGAGGACGCGGACGCCGCGGTTGAGGGAGCCGAGCATATTTTCCTTGGGCACGAAGACGTTGTCGAAGACGAGTTCGCCCGTGTTGGAGCCGCGCATGCCGAGCTTGTCGAGCTTTTTGGTGATGCTGAAGCCCTTGGTGGAGGTTTCGACGATGAAGGCGGTTATGCCCTTTGAGGCGGCCGAGGGCTCGGTTTTGGCGTAGACGACGATGGTGTGCGCGTCTGGGCCCTATTACAAACTGTTAGTATAGTCGCATATAAGTGGTATGGGAAGAGGTGGGCATACGTTTGTTATCCACATCTTAGTACCATTTAGCAAATATCCACCATCCACCTCTTCCGCTGTCGTCTTCATGCTGACAACATCCGAACCAGCAGAGTGCTCAGACATGGCCAGGGCGCCTATTTGCTCGCCGCTGATGAGGCCGGGGAGGTACTTCTTCTTCTGCTCCGGGCTGCCGTTAAGCATCAGCTGATTGACACACAGCTGGCTATGTGCGGCATAGCTGAGCCCTATACTGCCAGATGCTCGTGACAGCTCCTCCATAACCACACAATGTGCTTGATATCCCATTGCGAGTCCTCCAAACTCCTCGTCCGCTGTTATGCCGAGGAAACCTGCCTCGCCAAACTTCCTCCACATGTCGTTAGGGAACGCATTCTCGCTGTCCGTCTTTGCGGCGATTTCCTCTGGTATCTCTCGGCGCGTGAACTCGCGGACTGACTCTCTGAGCTCATCGAGGTCGGCTTGTGTGGGCGGCGAGAAGTTGCTCGGGTGCTTTGTCGAGGCGTGTCTGCGGGCAGTGATGGCTGCGGCCTGTGAGCATCGGAAGAGGGGTCGCGCGGTGCGAGCGAAGAGGCGGGGGGTTAATGAAGCCATTTTGCACAATCAGTGAATATCTTGAAGACGTCAAAATCCACGCGCGCAGGGAAAATGTAGACGTTGGCAGTGTCTTCGGCTTAGGTTTGCAGCGGCACAATGCGATTGAAGCAGCCCTAAGACGCCTCGGCTCCTTCCTATTGCGGAGAGCGCACGGTGACGGGACAGAGTCTGGGGTATCCGCGGCCCAATTCCGTTATGCTTCACACCTCCCAACACTCGGTATCTCAATAATTTCATTGCAGACAACAGCGATGCTTATATCTCGCCTCATAAATCATCAACACCCTTCATCGCCCTCCCATTACACTCCCCCACATCCAACGCCACCAAAAACCTGCTCACCGCATTATACGCCGCCACCGTCGCCGTCAACTCCACAACCTTCGTGTCGTCCCCCAGCACTTTCTTCAGCCTCTCTGTCAAACTCTCCTCAACCCGCACTCCAATTGTCATCTGATCCGTATACAACAACACGACTTTCTCCTCCTCGCTCAACTTTTCTAACAATTCCTCATCCCCCCCTTGTCCCTGTGAAGTAGAAGGAAGCTCAAAAACAACCCCCATAACCTCCCTCGACACCCCCGCCTTCACGGCCAGCGCGGCGTGTATGTCCCACTCGTGCACCGCGTGGTTGAGCACCGCGACGCGCGCGATGGCTAGCTCTTTGACGCGCTCCGAGAGGCTGGTGGCGGTGCGGATTGCGCCGATGAACGAGTTCCAGCCGTCGGCGACTGAGGGGTTGTGCAGGAGGGCGAGATCCAGCGGGATCAAGGGGCGGGGTTTGCGGCGCTCGGCGATGCGCTCGTAGATGGGGCGGGATTCTTCGGTTGGGGGGGTGGAGGGGGCGTAGGGGACGCGCATTTTGAGAGATTTCAAAGTGGTGAATTTGCGGATGTTGGGGTTGGGGATGAGGTTGGGGGGAGTGGTGAGATTGGTATGCGCTCGGAGCGATGTGGGGCGGAAAAGGTATCCTAGGGTGCGAAGGGACATTGGAGACCTAGAGGGGGGCGTTCGGCCTTAGGCCTTTATATGTCCTGTTGAATGTGCAAGTCGCCGGAATCGGATAGCATGTGGTAAGTTGCGCTGCTGCTCTCTTGCAAGCTAGGAAGAGCGATGTCGGTAAGTCAAAATCGTGTGATGTCAAAATAGAAGGTTTCGTTGTAATCCATGATATGGTTTTTATATACATCTAAGCACCATCGCATGCAAAAGTCCGAGGTATCGCTATATACAAAATCTGTCGACTTTTACGCCAAAAATCTTCTCCAATTCCCCTCTACAACCTACTCGACTCGTCGAAAACATTCGGCAGCCTTGGGATACCCTCCAGACGGCCGGTCTTCTTGCCAGTAGGCGCCAATGTTACGTTGTAGAGCAAGTCGAGCTTCGCCTTGGGATCGCTGCTGGGCTTGAAGTCGAGCAGCAAGTCATCCTTGACAGCAAAGACGGTGTCGTTTGAAACCCATTGGTCGTCACGGGGGTACAGTTGTGTGATCAATGGCTTGTAGCCCTCGGCTGAGACCATGAGATGGATGTGTGCGGGGCGGAAGGGGTGGCGGTCCATGGTCTTGAAGAGCTGGCCAGCAGCGCCTATAAATTGTTAGAAAGAGCTTCTGAAAGGAAAGCGGAGGAACGACGTACCATCGGTGGGAAGAGAGTATGCGGTTGGCTTGTAGCAGTAGTAGTTGTACTCGCCGTTCTCGTTGGTGGTGAACTTGCCCCTCAGGTTGTTGGGCTCCTGGTTCTCGGGGTCCTGGAAATCGTACTTTCCGTTGGCACTCGCTTGCCAGATATCGATGACGGCACCGGGAATGCCCTTCTTTGTGTCGAGATCCTGCACAACGCCGTGCATGAGCGCAGTCTGGCCATCGGGGTGGGGGTTGCGGATGATGGTGTCACCGAGGTCACGGAAGGGGGAGTGAGGTGACCAGAAAGGTCCGAGGATTGTGGATGAGGTGGGCACTTCACCAGACTCGTTGATGTGCTTGTGTGCAATCTCGTCGACCAGTCTGTTGAATCCTTAGCAAATGATCATCTTGTGACAAGAATATATGACGTACGACTCGACGCCGAGGACGTCAGAGATGCGATGTGCCTCGTTCCTGGTGTTTGTGGTGGTCTTGCCAATGGAGTTGACGAAACGGACACCATCGAACCACTCCTCATTGGTCAGCTCGACCTCACGAATGAAGTCGTGGAGATGTGTGATGAGCGAGGTCAGGACAAATCGTGTTCGGTCGGGAACAGCAGGTCCCATTGCATTGATGACGGCGGCTGTGAAGTTGGGGTCGAAGCGGTGCTTCGCATCCCCCTCCTGGTACTTTGGTGCTGTTTGGGTGTTTGGGTCCATTGTGACTGTATGTGAGTGGTATACGTGTGGTAGGAGATGTAAGGAGGAAGTTTGTGGTATGTGGAAGTGTGTAGTAGATTGATCTATCTGACCCGGGGACCAGCTCTTTATGAACACTGTCGAAACATGAGTAAACCAGTCAACCGAACTAACACCGTTAGCAATCGCCGCGCCTCTAGCCGGTACATCAGGCGACGTGCTTAGGAAAAACCCGCTGCGGTATGGCAAATCGGCTCTGGGACTTTTGTGAGGGCGTGCGAGCAGCTGCCGGACCTCCCGCCATCTGGAGATGGCGTGCCCCGCAGCCTACGAGTCGTACTGGCGAATGGGAGGCGAGACATTGGGGATGAAGTCTTACCCGTGTCTTATCCCTTGCACCTTGGCGGCTCCAGGCATTTGCCCCGCCAGCTCCAGAAGTTTACCAACAATGGTCTAACATGCGTCGCGACTTCGGGAAGTGGTCATGGCGGTGCGCCGGGTTTGGCGCCGTGAATCATCTCGTGCATCTTGAAACCTGATCTATTTTCCTCGTCGCGAAGAGCAAAATCTGTCAAAATGGTCAAACATCACCTCATGATAGGGACATGGACCCCGCCGGGTGTCATCATTACTGTCGCATTCGATGACGAAACGCTGAGCTTGGAATTGGTGAAGAAGACGGAGATTCCTGAGGATGAGCCTATTAGTTGGATGGCCTTTGACGTGCGCATGATACTTACCATGAATGCGCGATGGCTGACGGAAACAGCACCAAAGAAAGAACATCTATGGCTCGTCGATGAAGAAGTGGAGCTCTCACCACGTGAAGAGCCCTGGCGAGATTGTGCACACTGGCAGTTTTCCAATTGGAGGTCATCGTACGTTTTAATTATGCCCTCGCGCTTCAATTGCTAACACGCCTCAAGCCAGAGCCAACGATGCCGACACCAAGACGCGCGCCATCTTCCTCCTCCCTGCAAAGAAACCACCGTACAATGTGTACTGTAACCCCTTCTACGATCACGCGGGCTACGGCAATGTCTTCTCTGTCAATGCTTCAGGTCATATCGCGGAGAACATTCAGAATTACGAGTACTGCGAAAAGACCGCGATCCATGGCATGGTCTTCGACCCGAGCGAGACGTACCTCTACAGCGCGGACATGTGGGCAAACAGAGTGTGGTGTCACAAGAAGATTGACGACGAGGGTAGAGTCGAGACGGTGGGATACACAGATGCGCCAGCGCCAAAGGACCATCCACGATGGGTAGAGATGCATCCAAGCGGAAACTACCTATACGCCCTGATGGAGGGCGGCAATAGGTTGTGCGAGTACGTGATCGATCCGCAGACGAAGCTGCCAATCTACACGCACAAGACGTATCCTTTGATTCCACCTGGTAAGTATCCCCAATTTCGTTCATGTTGACCATATGCTGATTGCGACACCATAGGCATCCCCAACGCAGACACAATGTACCGGTCAGATGTGTGCTTCCTCACCAAGTCTGGGCAATACCTCTTCGCAACCTCGCGATCGAACTCCTTCTCCCTCACAGGCTACATCGCGGCTTTCAAGGTCGCTCCATCAGGCGCAATTGAGCGACAGATTTGTCTCAACCCGACACCAACATCTGGCGGACACTCGAATGCGGTTTCGCCGTGTCCGTGGAGCGATGAGTGGTTGGCCCTCACAGATGACGAGAAGGGTGGTATTGAGATCTATAGGTGGCATGATGAGTTCCTGGGCAGAGTCGCGAGGCTTGAGATTGGCGAGAAGGGATTTGGCATGAATGCGATATGGTATGATTAGGTTCATAGCGTACTCGTAGTGATGGCACAAGAGCCCCTCAATTAGATACTTGCGTTGACTTCAATTTCTCAGCATACACCTTGGTTGATGGTGAGACACATACAAGCGCGTTTTCTGCTAATACATCATGCCAAAGGTCAATAATGAGTAATGATAGATCTGTTTCATTCGCCATGACATCGTCCCCGGACAAGCTCCGATTTTCAGCCTGCACGTCTTCGGCGCTTGAGGGGCCCCTGGCTACAGTGCATTAGCGGGCATGGCGGGGTCGGCAGATGTCATCGGGGAAGCTCTCTTCCATGCTCGTCACGGCAACGTCCTAACTTAAGGCCGGAAAACATATCATGGCCGATACATTTCCGCGTCGCTGTGCTTTACACCAATTCAGTTGTATCCATAGACTTCCCCCTTGACTTGTCTTCTCATCTCTGCAGTAGAGACTGACTCTATCCCGCATTCGTCATGGCGTCCAAAGCAACACCCGGCATTCTGTATGTGACCATGCAGCCCAAGGAGGGTCTGCCAGAAGCGCAATTCCACGATTGGTAAGTTGACGAACCATCAGCCGTGTTCTCTCGAATTCCAAACAACATCTGACACCGCTACGATCCAGGTACCAGAACGAGCACGGCCCAAACCGCCTGCGACTCCCCTTTTGCAAGAATGGCTTCCGCTACCGCGCGACCGATCTCGAGAATAAGGCTGGCAGTCAGGAGAAGCCGGAATGGATGGCTATTTATGACTTCGATGAGCTCGAGCACCTTACTCGCGAGCCGTATCTGAAGCTGAGGTCCGCGCCGGCACAGACGCAGAGGGAGAGGGATACCATGAAGCAGATCCACGTCGATCGACGGAACTACGACCTGCTCAAGGAGTGGAAAAGCAACGACTTCCGAGACCTACAAAAAGTAGAGAACGAGGGCGAGCAGAACGTCATGATCGCCGTGAGCTTCCAGCTCCAAGACGGAAGCGACAAAGAAGCCGAGCTCGAGAAGTGGTACGTTGAAGAACACGTCCCTCTCCTGCAAAAAGTCCCCGGCTGGCTCCGGACACGGAGATTCGTAACCAGCTACCTCGACCTCTCAAGCGGCCACAGAAAGGAAAAGGAGTTCCTCGCCCTGCACGAATACGCGCCTCAAAACGGACTCGGCGGCCCAGAATTCGTCGCCGCAACGACGACAGAGTGGTGCGACCGGATCTACAGCGACGTCGTCAAGGAGCGCAAGCGACGAGTCTACGACCTCTACTACACCTTCGGCGCCGCGCCGCGAGATCTGCAAAGTCTCGCGAGCAAAGACACATTCACCGCGGAGTCGAGCGATACCCTCACAAAGACACACCCAGCACACACAGCCCAAGAGAAGCGTCCTGTGATATCCAGCTCCATCACCACCCCCGACGGCGTCCAACTGCCCTACCGCCTCGAAGGCTCATCTAACCCCAACGCCCCCGCCCTCGTCCTCATCAACAGCATCCTCGTCTCCCACGGCATCTGGGACGCCTTTGTGTCGCACTTCCTCTCGCTGACTAACAACTCATTCCGCGTTATTCGGTACGATTCCCGCGGCCGCAGTTCGCTTCCTGCGGATTCTACGGAGCCTGTTACGCTCAGCGTGCTTACCGCTGACCTCATTTCTCTCCTCGACGCTTTGCGGATTAAATCCGCTTCTGTGGTGGGCGTGTCTCTCGGCGGCGCGACGGCGCTGAATGCGGGGTTGAATTATCCAGAGAGGATCAGGGCGTTTGTAGCATGTGACACGAATGCATTCGCGCCGGCTAGCAACGCTAAGGCATGGGATGAGCGCGTCGAGATGTGCGTCTCTGAGGGCGCCACCACTTCCTCTGGCGAAGCGATCGTGGGGCTGGAGTTAGCTGAAGTTACGGTGCGGCGGTGGTTCGTTGCGGAGTCTTATCAAGACAAGGAATTGGAGAGGGAGATTGGACGAGTCAAGCAGATGGTAGCGAGTAATAGCCTCGATGGATTCAGGAGGAGTGTGAGGGCGTTGCATGAGTATGATGTTAGGGCGAAGATGGGCGGGTTTAAGGGTAAGGGGGCGTTTTTGGTGGGCGCGGGGGATGGCGTGCTGCCGAGGACGATGAGGGAGAATATGGC
>QVXC01000469.1:0-25757 GCA_003501895.1 Phaeosphaeria sp. A1 3.1a | reverse complement strand
GGGTAGCGAGCGTGTGGTGCAGCAGGCGATAGATAGTGTGATAGTATTGCGCGGAAAGGAGGCAGGTGCACGCCAGGAGTGAATGCCAGCGGGCGACGTTCTGGCTGCATGCACGTGCCGGGCGACGCGACGTTTGGTCCCAGCGCCATCGCCATGCTGCATCGTCGCGAAGACCGCTTCACCCACCCGCGACGCTCATTAGACATCAGCACCACACCACCATGGCCACCGAAGCGCCGCAGCAGCCCGATGCACCGCCTGCAAGCGTCTACACGGACAATGAAGCCGCCCAGAAAGCGCCCGTCAAGCGGTCCTGGAGGTATGCGCGCCGACACAGCACAGCTCCGTCACCACCACCGCAGATACTAACACGTCCAGGCGCAAGTTCCGCAAAATGCGCGTCCAGTTCGACCAGGCCATGACGGTTAGCAACCGCCTCATCACCGACGAGTGGCGGGCTATGGGCACCGCGCGCCGCCTCGCCGAGCAGAACGACCAGCTACTGGATATGCTCCTCGACATCAACGAGCAGACACGCGCCCCCGCCCGTCTGCGCTTCAACCTGGATCCCGCGGGCCCTGCCGACCCTGCTGCGGCTGCTGGGCCCTCTACCGAAGCAGTGCGCCAACAGCTGCACGAGCTGAGGGAGGCGGCGGCCAGCGGCGCCATACCGCAGGAAGAGTACATCCAGCGCGCCGAGCAACTGCACAACTCGCAGGCCATCCGCCAGACGCTCAAGTCGCTCGCCGGCCTCGAGGACAGCGTCCCGCACACGACACGCCACGACCTGCCCAGCCAGCCGCTCGACGGCATCGACCTCTCGGAACACGCGCCCGGCTACATGTCGCCAGCGCACGAGGAGGAATACCTCGCTGCCCTCGACCAGGTCCTCGCACAGCCCGGCTTCGACCCGTCGATGCAAGAGGGCCGCCCCATCCGCCACGCCGCCTCGCACCCTCCCCTTTCAGAAAAGGACCTCACCGTGCGCAACCCCGACAGCGTCTATAACTGGCTGCGCAAGCACCAGCCCCAGGTCTTCCTGCAGGACAAGGACGCCGCGCACCCCGAGAACATGTCAGAGAAGTCTGCGCCCGTCAAGGCCAACGCTGGCGGCCGCAAAGGCGCCAAGCGCGAGTCTGCCATTGGAGGAGGAGGAGGCACGCCTGGGCCACGCGACCACGACGACGAGGACTCGGTGGCGGGCGAGACGGGCGCCAAGGGGCGGAGGAAGATGGGCGGTGGCGGCGGGGACGACGACACGGCGTATCGGCCCAAGGGCGGGAGCAGTCGGCCTGCGAAGCGGAAGAGGGAGGATGGAGACACGCCGGCGCCGAAGGGGAAGAAGAAGAGTCGGGCGAGTAATGTGGCTGCTGCGTCGTAGTCTCTCTGGGACATGGATTGGAGTTGATTTTCAGAACGCCAGCATGCGCTGCGGCGATTGTATTAGTAGGGATTTGACAGGCGAACGGCGTTGGATGGGTAGAAAGGATACCCCTAGGATTGATTTAGACGAATAACATGCCATTTCACACCATACCGATATCAGGACTGTGCTCTGACTTCTTCCGCTGCAGTTCAACACTCGGATGTATTTGATTCCTGCATCTACATACATACATATATATCATACACCCCTCCTACCTCAAAACCCTGCCCCTCGGCCCCCCAACCGGAACCACCTCCTCCACGTCCCCCTTATTCAAAAACGGCAAACTCGTATCAATAACCGTCTTCCCATCCACCAGCATCCCATTCTCCCTCTTCTCATCTTCCACCCTCCTACTCTCCTCCCGTCTCCTCTCCAACTCCTTCTTCCTCTCCCCCGTCAACACCCACTCCTTCGGAAACGCATGAAACTTCTTCGGGCGATGGTGTCGAAAGTCAAAGGGTACGTCGTCGAATTTATCTGTGAGGTCTTTCGCCGCGGCGATTAAGGACGAGATGGACTCGCCGAGGAATCTCTTGTTCTGCGCTTGCGTGGTGAAGGACTCGCACGAGAGCTTGATGAGGGATTTGGAGGGGTTGTAGCGCGGGCCGGAGAGCTTGATGAGTTTGGAGAGGGAGGGCGGGGAGAGCGAGAGGTCGGTGGGGTCGAATTCGACGACAACTTTGTTGGCGGCGGGGTGGGATTCGTTGAGGTAGGAGGTGTAGCGGAAGCGGAAGGGGGTGGCGGGGGTTGGGGGGGTGAAGGGTTTTGCGAGTTCTGTGTTATTATCAGTACGTGGTTGGGATGTGATGGGGGGTGAGTGGTGGCGTACGGCTGAGGAGTGGCATCTCCCATGCGATGAGGCGACTGTACTCCCTCAATTGTCTATGCTGCGCCAGTTCCTTGTGTCCGTGACTCGTGATGTCGTCTCCAAAGTAATCTTCATCCGGTCCCATGCTCTCTTCGCCCTCGGCCCAGAAGCCGGCTGCGACCTTCCGCTTGTCATCTTCTTCAATGGCAAAGTGCTCATCTGCATCGAGCTTGAATTCTCCCTCAATAGGGATGCCGTGCTTGCCTTTTCGCACGGCATCGCTGACGATATCGGGGTCCAGGGACTTGAGATCGGCGACGAGGCGGGCAAGTTGGGCAGCGGTGACTTCCTCTTCTGTCATTTCCTGGGCAACATGGTCTTCTGCTGCATTTGCGACGGCTTTGAGCTGATCAGTCGGCGCGGTGGGTGGGACGGGCGAGTACGAGTTGTCCTGCAGAGGTTCTTTTGCGAGGCGCGAGTGGGTTGTGGTGAACGAGCGTGCGGTGTGCTTTGATGACGCTCGACACTGTATTCTTGGGGTGCATTGTCGCGATTGCAGCAGCAGCCGCCGTGGTATTGAGGCCATTGCTGTGTGGTTGGCGGGCGAGGTGTCGTGGTGGACTTTTCGTGATGTCCAAAGCGCGCTTGGCTGCCATTGGTCGGCCAATGGGAGGTGGGAGAGCCCGACCTCCGCACCTTGCAGCTCACCATCGCCAGTTCTCCTAACAAGCAGATGACTGATTTGGAAAACAATATCTCAACTACCTTTCGCACAGTACAAATTTCTGATCTACCACCATGGCCAATTCTTGGAAGTGGACACCGGACTCAAAGCTGTGCTTCGTGACCACTGGCGCAACAGCGCCCTTCACAGCCCTGATCGAGTCTGTATTGAGTGCATCAAGTATCGACAACCTGCGTGAACATGGCTTCACACATCTGCTCATCCAGTATGGGACGGCGAGAGATGTCTACGAAATACACTCGAGTGCTGCACGTTCTCGACTCGACCCGTCTGATCATCTGATCATCGACGGAATCGACTTCGACCAAGACAGCTTGAAGTCCCAATTCCAGCTAGTGCAACGATCGAAAGGAGTCGTCATCTCACATGCTGGTACGGCGTATCTTGTCGCATGCGCAAAAATCGACGACTAATACTGATCAGGTTCTGGTACTATCCTCGCCGCTTTGAGATACCAGGTCCCGCTCATTGTTGTACCCAACACATCGCTTCTCGACAATCACCAGGAAGAACTTGCCGTAGCCATGGAGCGATCCAACTACCTCATTCGAGGAGATGTACAGTATGTTTTGACTTAAACCAAATGGATGAAGACATACTTACAACTCAGGAACTTGTCGTCTGCCATCCAAAAGTCCCACGACTTCCGGTTGAAGATGACACAATTTCCGCCAATTACCAGTGGCAAGCATCGTGAGACCAAGTCCTTTGCTGCCATCATGGACGAGACTATGGGCTTCATGGATTGAGGGTCACTTTCACAAATGATTGGCTGACATCTGTCCAAGGTGTACAGGAAGAAAATTGCGAGGGGAACCAGTTCGGCGGTGAGTGACCTGGACCGCTCATGCTGGGTACATCGTCACAATGCAGTACCTCCGTGTTTCTTGCACGAGGCTGCGGATGTATATGCAACCCGGATCGCGGGGACGCACGATAATCCGCCACTGGAGATCGTCGCTTCAACCCGGGACAATCGTCACTGTCGGCGTACAAGCTCCTAACATGCTGCAGCATGATGCAGTACGTTCTCGCACGGGTAGCAGTGGTATGGAAGGAGCAGCATCAAACCAACTTCGCGTTGTCATGCCTCGTGCACTTGGTCTGATGAATCAGCACCTTGAATACGAACGTCCGATAATTATTGCCGTCTATCACAAACCACTTCCAGACCGACCTCACCCATTAGTTTATTGCTGCGGATCATGCTCAGGCACTGCCGAAGTGCGTCACGCCACCATGCAGTGCGGGTGCGACCTGCAGTTTCCGTACAACCTACAACAGCAAGTCCCAACCTTAGCAACGGGTAGTCGTACCGCATGCCCCTGCTGAAGGGACCCGATCAAAACATCGGGGATCACATCTCAACTACTTCACAGTCGTTTCTCCGTCTAACACAACAACGATACTAACAGTTCCTTACCGTTGCACCCATATCAACGACTACTCCATAGCCACATAGGTCTACATTCGACCACATCTCACAATGCGATCATCACTTTCGTTGACAGCCATATTGGCTAATGTTGGCTTCCGTGCCAACGCAGCGCCTGCAAAGTGAGTTTCGGTGACCTACATCTTCTTGCCGATCACTAATCTTTCCAGCGACATACTCAACAGGGGTGTCAATTTCAGTTGGGGCAGCGAGAAGGTCCGCGGCGTCAATCTGGGCGGCTGGCTTGTTCTGGAATCGTAAGTACCCGCTGCACACCGGATGGCTGCACCGCGCTGAAACCAACAGCTTCATCACGCCCTCCATCTTCGAGAGTCACAGCGATCCCGGGTGGCCCATCTACGACGAGTGGATGCTCTGCGAGAAGGTGGGCCAGTCCAAGTGCGCTGAGGTCCTCAAGCCCCACTGGGACACTTTCGTTACGCTCGACGACTTCTGGAAGATCAAGAAGGCTGGCTTCAACCTTGTCCGCATCCCCGTCGGGTACTGGAGCTACGTGGAACCCTGGGGCCCATACGCTCAGGGTGCTGCGCCGTATCTTGATGCCGCAATAGACTGGGCCCGCATCACTGGTCTCAAGGTCGCCATTGATCTGCACGGCGCGCCCAAGTCCCAGAACGGTTTCGATCACAGCGGTCACCGTCTTCCCATCCCTGCTTGGGGCGACGCCGATAGTCTCGGCTACACCCATGCGACGCTGAAAATAATCGAGGAGAAGTATGCCAAGCCAGAGATGCAGGACGTGGTCGTCGCCATCCAACCCCTCAACGAGCCGTTTTTGTTGAAGCTCGACAAGGAGATGGTGAAGCAGTTCTATCGCGATGCATACTACAATCTTCGCGAGATTAGCGATACGCCCGTCATGTTTCATGATGGCTTTGAGCTGCCGAGCTGGATGAATGGCTTCCTTACACCGCAGGACAACAACGCACAGAACGTCATCGTCGATCATCACGAGTACCAGATCTTCAGCAAGGACCTCATCGCCATGTCAGTCGACCAGCACGTCGACCTGATGTGCTACTCCGTATGCTACCCCTTCCCGCATCACACAAGCCTCGCATTCCACTAACCTCAATTCTCAGGCCGACAATCTCGCCAGCTCCGACAAGTGGACCATCGGTACGTCTCCATCTTCGTTCTCGTTCTCCACAACCCACCCTCCCCATACATCCCCTTCCAACCACTAACCCGTAACACACAGTCGGCGAATGGTCCGCAGCCCTCACCGACTGCGCCAAGCACCTCAACGGCTTCGCCTCGGGCTCCCGCTTCGACGGCAGCTACCCGGAAACCCCGTACGTCTCCTCCTGCGCCGGCAAGTCGGGCCAGGTCTCGACGTGGTCACAGGAGTGGAAGGACAATATCCGGCGCTACGTCGAGGTGCAGCTCGATGCGTACGAGACCAAGACGCAGGGCTGGATCTTTTGGAACTTCAAGACGGAGGGCAGCGCGGGGGATTGGGATTTGTTTCAGTTGCTTGATGGGGGGGTGTTTCCGCAGCCGTTGACGGAGAGGAGGTTTGGGAGGCAGTGTGCGAATTTTTGAGCGTACGGGGGAGCGGAGGAGAGAGTGGTGAGGTGGGACAAATCGGAATGGGAGACGAGCGAGATGAGGGAGACAGGGGAGACGGGACGGGATGTAATGGCAGGTGATTGGTGAGGTATGTGATGTTAGTCTGCATATGTATGCGATATCTTAAGCGGTATGGTTTGGCGAGGAAAAAGAGGGGGGAATATTGTAATGGGAGTGTACTGCTTCAGATTCCCGCGCCATTTTCGTTTTTGAGTCTTGTGTAACGTCCCCACCCGCGCTTTACTGTGTAGTTGGTCACTCAGCTGCATGCACGTTGTGTACCCATCACATATTGGGGTCTCCACAGTGTCTTGGTGGAAACCGGTCTCGGCGGAGAAGAAGCGAGATGCGACCTGATAAATCGACACGACGGGGCTGAGGATTCGGATCAATTGTTCGGCGCTGGTGTCTGGCGGTTGTGGTACCGGGGAAGGGGAAGGGGAAGGGGTCCACACTTCTGATATCGACCCGTTTGGACGCAGCGAATGGTGGGTATGAGACATGTTGTTGTGGTGCATGGGGTTGTGGAACCGGGGAAGGGAGAGGGGAGGTGGATACAGGGCTTGGTTGCGATTCGTTTGAGTGAGAATAGAGCCTATCTTTAGCCTAATGCGCAGAACTCTTGTGGATCTGCTAAATGACATGGTAGATTCGTGTATAGTCTAGCTTGAGGTATGCTGTCGTGGTGTATGGGGTTGGGGAGACGAGAAGAGGGCGGGGAAGGGATCTACACTTCTGATAACGACACGTTTGGACGCAGGATTATGGTTGAGTCTGCGACGTGCTCATGTGGTGCATGGGATTGTGTATCCGGGGATCGATCGTCTGGCCTGCACAGAGCAATGGACAGGGGGAAGTATGAGCGACGTCTAAAAGGGAATCCAATCATGGAGTCGAAAGCAGGGCTGTTGTGTTCGGATGCGAGACTACTGTCTCCACAGTGTCTGTATTGGTGACTTGCCTGCGTAGGGACGAAAAGGGAATCTGATACAGCGGTACGTGCAGCTGGTCTGGGTCTAAGACGTCCTGCCGTGTTGCCTGGGGGTTGTGTATCCGGGGAGACGGGGGTCTCCACAGTGTCTGTGATCGAACTTTGGGGCGTCCATTGCCGGAGCCGATTGCATGGCGGGTATGCACCTCTGCAATACAGCTCGTTCTACAGAGTTCGTGATAGCGACCCGTCTAGGCGCGGCGGTGAAGAAGCAACCCTAGACATGATGTGACGTGATTGCATCACGGTCTGCCGGATCGCCCAATTCCGACAGTCTCTTTGCGTCTACCTCTTCTGGAGGAGAAAGTGAGTATATATACCACCCTCCCGTCCTCCTCCAACACTTATCTTGTTTTCTCTTCATCATCCGTGTGGCGCTTCTCGCGCACTGAGACGGTGGCCCGGGGCATGGTGCCATGCACCATGCCTCGCATGCCGACGCTCATGGAGCAAGTTCCTCTTTTCCTTTGTTTGTATATACGCTCACCTCATTGTAGGCATAGGTCCCCATCCCATGGATGGAGTAAGCCTCCCGCTGTCGTTGGTGGATTTGACCCCATCCCAAGGACCGAGCAACTGGGACTGTTGGAATCCTTCTGCTGTCGGACTTGGATCCGGTGGGTGTTCGAAAAACCTCAATCTCAATTTCACAAAACTGACATCTCACGTCTAGCTACTCGCTTCGCTATGCTCATACATCGCTTCGCACCCGATTGGTGTTGTCAGTGCTGTGGGACTTCGCGCAGGCGATGGCCGAGGTCATATGCCCAACGGGCTCGTGGACATCGTCTTCAACTCGAACCATCGGCAGGAGTGGATGATCAAGGAGTCTGGGTCTTCGAGGACAAGGGAGATTATGGCCGCCAGCGCCTAATGTTGCACAGCAACACAATGCAGACGTCGCCGAAGCAGCCAGTGGCAACCGCACCGGCATAGAGAATGCTTGCTTTACGCCTGTCAGGAAAGCTGGCCGGACTCCTTCAAGATCACCGGCAACCTGTTTCCGAGCCCTCATGCCACCGGTCATGCATGACGTGCCCAAGGAGGATCATGCGAAGGCGGGAGAGCACGCGAGCATCGCCCTGGAGCGCAGCGACGCTATGGATGTTGAAAGATCCCACGGCCCAGGTGGAGATGAAGCCATGCCTGGCGTGCTCGAGGAGGAAACCGACGAGGCTATCCTTTCTGGCCACGGCACGGGCAGTGGTGGCGCCATGCCTGGCGTGCTCAACGTGGGGAGCAATAAAGGCAAGGCCAGGGCTGACGTGCCCAACGAGGGGAGCGGTGCGACATCGCGTGTTAAGGCACCACAGACCAGCATTCCTTCGAAGCCGAGAGTGGTCCCATGAGGCGTTTGCTAGGCTGTCAGTACCCTGGTATGCTGCTAGACGGGAGGAGACACGTGCCCGACTTGTGCGCGGAGAACACATGCTGGGCGAGGGGCAGGAAGAGGGTCATCGATTTCTCTTGGTCTCGACAGACGATCCGAATGCGCTCACCCTGTGGGTCCATAACGACATGCGTGGACAAAAGGATCCGTCCATGGACAGCCACTGGTCGGCCTTGGCGCGTAGGGAGGTTGCACCAGTCAATGAAGTCCCAAACAGGCATTTGGATCTTCCGCCGCATGCCAGACACCCGCGCTCGGGACCTGTGGCCAGAAAATCCAATGGCTAATGAGATATCTGCAATATCCAGTTTTCAGAGCGACCAGGAAGCTTATTGAGAAGCGGACCGGGATCGACGTCGAATGGGTGATCAGCTTCACGCTTGTTGCTGTAGATCCACGCGGTGCAAACCTCAGTGGCGGTCTTCGCGTTTTCATTCGAGCCAGGGACAATGCTGGTGAACCGAACGCTTCCAAGCATGACATTGCGGACAATCGAATCCAGCTACGTGGAAGCGCAACCTACGTACACATTCGACAAGGTCTTTACGCAGGAGAACTATACGGAGACCGACGTTCAGCATGTAATCTTGCCTCTTCTCGAAGGCGCGTTTGACGGCGAATCAGTAAGTACCTTTCCTCCACTGTGGTTGTCTTGATGGCGGCTCACTGACAGGTACATAGCCAGGTATAAACGGTGGCCTCATCGCGCATGACCAGTGACCACCGAGTCGATGCATCTTTGCGTCGACCTTTTTTTCTTTTGTCTCTATATATAAAAAGGCCACTCGACGTTGAGGTTGATCCCTCCCACACCCGCACCGTTCCGCCTCTCCTTTGGTGGGGACTTGCATGTCGCTCGTGGTAAGTCCTTTGCTCCCCATCGCCTTCTAGATCTACAGGAGCTCTATACTTCTTGTCAATGCGATGGCCGGTTGCTGACGTTGAAAGGCTGCGCTGGCCCGTTGATGGCAGTTAACCCACCCATTTGCTGCGCGGGAACACAATACTGCTGCGGACACTGGGAACCTGACTGGTACACCTGCGCATCCGCGAATGCATGCGGTGGCTCAGCGAACTCTCGCATCGCATCACGTACACTGGCTAGCAACTCTAACGGCTCACCGGCCGTCGTACGGGCGCAACATACCAGCAAGCGGCGGTGCAGTTCTTACATCGTCAAGTTCATTCGCAGGTCAGCGACCGCAGATCCGCGTCACCGACTGCATTGGCGACTCAGGAATCCCACAGAGCATCCAGGATCCTTCATCGACGGCGACATGGACTCAGAGCACAGTGCCAATGTCCAAGCAGCTGGCTCGCCAGGACGAGCAAGAGTCTTCTACGAGGGATCATTACCAAGTCGCTGGCACTGAGGCCGAAATAGCTGTTCCGGGGTCCCTTGTGGCTACTGTTGAACGCGTTTCGGTCTCTCTATTTATAACACAGGCAGAGAGTTACTCTATCTGTTCAAGGAATTCGGGATGTGCGCCCAGATTGGTATGGAGGTGTGTGAACTGGAAGAGGGACGCCGGCGTGTGGGACGTCGACGGCACATATCGCCAGTACCGTAGAAGCTGGCATCTTCGCAACCGAAAGCGGCCCAGCACAAAGACGCTCTTGACAAGGCGTGCGGCATCCTACTCAAGACACTGGAGGCTGTCCAAGAGCAAAAGCCTACAATGTCTGCCACAGGTGTAGCGAATGCCACAAGCCAAATCCAAGACACCCATCACGCGCTACGGGAAAGGAGATCCTGGCTTCGAAAGTCCGCACTGGTACGACGCTACCGTTTCTCCTCACCCAGGAATTCTTAGACCAGATAATGGTTGAGAACCTCCCATCTACCATGATGATTACATGAACGAAATAACCAGTCTTTGGACGCATGTCAACAGCACGATACAATTTCTTTCGGACCGCGGTACCCATGATCTTAGTCGTTGAACTGGCGCTTGGGCCACAGCCTCGTTGCTGTGTATGGCATCATCGACATCACGTCTTCATCTCGATGGAATGCTGGCTGTTGGATGGTTGTACGACTGTCTTGCGGAGGACGAAGTAGTGTTGCGCCTTCCATCTCGATGCTGTGTCGAGATTGGGAGGCAAGGTACTGGGTCTCGACCAAGGCCCGGTGCTCGTTGCTGAACAGCACGTCGACAGTCTTTCAAACGTTTTCATCCAATCTGCACCTTGTAGGTTGTCATTGCTCACGAGTCCTTCCAACTCCGCCCGAGAGGTACGATGGGACTTACGACCTCTCGCACGTGGCGGCCCTTCCTCTCCGCGGGACAGACACATGTCGCGATTCCGACGAGGATGCAACGCCGGCAGTCACGTATGGGCGTCGGTAAGACGAATTATCTTCTTTCCAATCATTGGGAGGTTCGTATGTCACAACCAGACCCAACATCTGCTGGTGAAGATTGTCCTTCGAGGACAGGAGAGGGATACGGATACAACTCACTTACTCGGCGTCTTGGACGAAGACACCGACACTGATACGAATACAACTCACTTATTCGCACTTTGAGCGCTAGCCATTCATCGCACCTTGATTGCGATGGAACTCACTCACCCGAGTCACATTTGACTCCAGTTTGACCGAACGACATGGTCACACCCGCCAACACGATTCCCACAATCGCAACCATTGATCGCACACATGGCATTTCCCACGCGCCGTTTCGGCAAATTCACAATGTGCCGAAACGGAACTGGAAACGACGCACGCGACGACATGGCATTGCCGAGGTTGGTCCGTGAAAAATTACCGAGTGGAAGAAGGTGTGGGGCGATCGTTGGGCACTTTTCAACGGTGGTGCGCGTTGCCTTGACAAGGGAGGAAAACTGACAGGTTGACATGAGGGACTTTGTCAGCGGTGCCGAGGAGGAGCCTTGCGCACGTTGATGGGGCTTGGAGCTTGTGATGGAGTTCGGGGAACTTCGCGATGGGCTATGAAGTAACGACTGTGTAAATATGGGAATTTTGTAATGTACGTATTGTGTAGGAGTGCAGCACAGCAGTTCGCAGAAAGGAGACAAAGTTCGCGCATCCAGCCTGAGCCTCACGATGTCCAGAATCAACGATCATCACCAGCTCCCCTTGCCAATTTCCACAAAAGCTGAAACTCCGCCCCATCCCCAACGCATCTATCCCCCGTCCTCGCCATGCAAAATGCATTGCACAAAAATTCACTTTATTTCTTCTTTCATAGCGCTATCCTCCAAATTTCCAATAGACTACCTACCACTTTCCGCGCCGTTGAGTTTGACCTTTCCTTGCATCTCTCGCTAGCTAGTCCCAGCAACCCGGGATCCCCCCTGGTCCTCGCATCCAACGGCTCCCAACGGCGGAGCGGCAGCAGTGCCGGCCGGCCACTCAGAGCGCCCGGGATGATGTCAGAGAGCTGAGGTTCATTTCCCCCGCTTGTTCCGAAAGGCCTGGACGCGGGCGGAGAACAGGTTTGGTGGAGATGGTGCGAGGTGGTGCGCAAGCTTTGATGGTTTCGAGGCCAGAGAGATGAGTGGAGTGATGAGTGCTTTTACTCCTAGTGGGTACGGACGAGACTATTGATTGGTACGCTGGTGTGCGACGGGTTTGTTATTCGCATTTGGTTCCGACCTTGCATTGGTACATCAAGACTAGCTGCCGCTGTGTTTTTGTTGTGGTTTGATCTACAGCTACACAACAGGAAACACAACATAAACAATAACATCGAAACGCACCCAACCACCTTTTACATTCGCCTCGTACCTGGACTCAGCACATGTGATTGTGTGTCCACCGTTAAGATTACAGCAACACAATGTCAGACGCGGAAATCATGGCTGCCATTGGCGTGGACCAGCAACAACATCTAGACGAGGACGAGGAGAAGCCGCTGCCGCCGCCACCGACGATGAAGAGCAAGAAGAGCTTTATGCAGAAGCTGATGGAGGGGCACGAGGCGCTGAAGATGCAGATGCAGATGGGTGTGCGCAGCCCGAAGTTGGATGGTGACGACGATGTGTTGGCCCAGCCGTCGCGCGCATCATCGAGCAGCTCCGTGTCCAAGGACTTTTTCAAAATGGCGACGACGGCCAAATCCGAGCGACCCATTGCGATGCGCTACGACGACATCTCCGACTCCGCTGCGCCAACGCCGGTGTTTGTCGCGTCCCCGCTCACGCCCTCGTCTGAAGCATCATCATCATCATCGCAGGAGCAGAAGGAAAAGGACGTCCTCGCGCGCACTCAGCGCCAATGTCGGCGCGAGTCCTCCGTCATGGAAATGAACGCCACGCACCGCCTCTACACATCCTACAGCATGAGCCACATGGGCTCGTCAGCCACTTCGCCGCGCACAGCTGTCCGGTTCGCGCCGCCGCTCAAAGCACGCGCGCGCAGCTTGCCGAGCCAGATGACGGACGAGCAGATGGATGCGTGGCTCGACATGCCCGAGGATGCGGACGCGCATCGTCTAAGGAAGGCATCCGAGGCGAGCGCGAGGGCGGAGTATGTTAGGAGGAACGTGGTGAAGAGGAAGCCGGTTGCGAGGGCGGATAGTGCGGTTGCGATCAGCCCTGTGGTGTTTAAGAGGGATAACCCCTTCTCGTACGATGCGGATGAGGCGCGCAGGGAGATTGAGAAGATGTTTGCGCCGGATGCGGATGCGGGCGCGGAGGATGCGACGGAGAAGGATGCGGTCTCGTTCGCTGCGATGCCGGTCGAGGTCGTACTTCGGGTCGCGCGGCTTTTGAACGCGAAGGATGTGAGGAGTTGTCGTCAGACGTGCAGGAAGATGTGCGAGAATATGCCGGCGCCGCAACAGCCGTTGGCGGCGAAGAAGACTTGAAGACTTGTGAGGTGATGAGATGGGAATTAACAACGAAAATCCAGTGTTGCTCGATCACATGAGCAAGCCGCGGAGGAAGAAGACGACACGCGCAGCCACCAGCCTCGCCTCGAAGGTCGCGAATCACCGCAGCGTCAAGCGGCCATGAGGCAGAGCACTGGCGACCCGCACCGACATGTTCGGTCACTCGAAGGAGGCAGTGAAGATCGGGGCCGGTGCAACGAGCACACGACAGGAAGAACTGAAGTCGGCGGAGGAGCGTCCATGATTAGGGATGACGAGGACGAGCACAACGAAGACTAAAAAATGTAGATCTTAATGTAAACAATAATACATCATCTTCAACCCCAGCGGTCTTCCCTCGCAAACAATGGTGACGTGTCAAAGCCGCTTGCTGATCAACATGTAGCGTTTGCAACTTACTTACCTTTACTACTCACCGTTTGCTCGATACCATGGGCGCTGGGTGGCAGCGACATATCCCCCTTATCGACGCATTCTTCACAATCATGCCTACCTCCACTCGACACAAACAATCTCGATTCCGCGGCAGACAACACCTATAGACAGTACCAGCGACACCAGCAGACCTCCACCATCAACAACACCAACGATGCCAACCCTCAACCCCCAAGCAGCTGCGCCACCTGCTCCTCCCGCCAAACCCCCCAAACTAGTCCTGGCTGAGCCGTTCGAGCGGCCTACGTGTCGGATTCATAGGAACGTTAATTTGAGTGACGAGGAGGTTGGAAAGGGACATAAGTACTGCGAAGAGTGTCGGGAGAAGGATGACATGCTGAAGATGATGGGTAAGGCTGTGGGGGATGCGAGGGGGTATTGGGCGCAGTTGTAGATGTTGGCCTTGGAGGAAAAGGGAGGCGGTGGAGTGGATGGTCAGGAGGCGTAGGAGGAAGTATAGGAATAGGAAAAACAGTGACTTAGCAAAACCAAAATCCTAGAAGTCCACTCGCGTGTCTAACCAACGTCACGGGATCTTCAGAACGACCATATGTATCTTCCAAGGTTCTTTCGAGAGAGAGAGAAGCGCGAACTCCCCAACACCTCTCGCCTACCTACTGTGTAAACCCCACCATCCCCAACCCCGTTAGCGCCCCCATCCCCCATGCAGATCTAAATCACGACATATCCCCCCACGATGTCGAATACCAAATGTGCTGCAAAACGTCAACATGTCGAGGCGATTTGACAGGCATTAAGCTTTGTCTCCAATCACGTACGTCGATTCAAGGGAATATGACGCGCCGGCGAGGTGCCAGTCGGTGTGCGATTGTAGCCATGTTCTTGCATCATTTAAGGCTGGAGAACGAGATGTGTGTCGGATGCATTGATGCGGGGGGTGTACACAGTACATATTCGTCGTGCCTCGCTCTCCCTTGGGGCTTGAGATTTGATTTGTGATTTGATTTGATCTGCGATCTCAGGAGTAGGAAGTGAGCGACAATGGCCACGATGGCAGAGAAACATAAACTCGACGCCCCACCAGCAACGACTGCAACGGCGTCGAATACCAGCGACTCAGATGTCGAAATTCTATCTGGGAATGTAGATGAGAAAAGGTTGTTACGGAAATTGGATCTGAGGCTCCTGCCTGCGGTATCGATTCTCTACCTCTTGTCGTTTTTGGATCGGAGTAATGGTACGTCTTACAAGTTCCCTTTCATCTCATCACCATACCTCTACGTTCCCCCCTACCCCTTCATCTCCTCCTCCACACCACCATCCCAGTCCTTACCATACCTGCCTAATACTGACAACATCGCAGTCGCAAACGCCCGCATCGAAGGCCTAACAACCGACCTCCACATGACCGGCAACCAATACCTCACCGGCCTAACGCTCTACTTCATCGGCTATGTGCTCTTCGAGATTCCCTGCAACATCGTCTTGAAGCGAACGAGTCCGAAATTCTGGCTCCCGACGCTGACGGTCGCGTGGGGGATCGTGGCGACGTTGATGGGCGTGACGAGGGATTTGGCGGGGTTTTTTGTTGTGCGGTTTTTGTAAGTTGCTTTTCAGTCAAGTATGTGTGGTGAGAGGCAAAGGGATAGAGGGAGGGTGGTCGGAAGTGGATGTGAAAGTGGAAAGAAAGTTTTGGGAACATGGATGAATGCTGATGAAATGACAGTCTTGGTGTTACGGAAAGTGGACTGTTTCCTGGCGTGGTGTTCTATTTGAGGTGAGTTCGCGCAGTGATGAATTGAATTTGTTGCTGATCTTTGCTACAGCATGTGGTACAAGAGAACAGAGCGCCAGTATCGCATCTCCCTCTTCTTCAGCTGCGCTTCGTTAGCGGGTGCGTTTGGTGGAATATTGGCCTGGGGAATTGCCCATATGCGGAATGTCGGAGGGTATGCGGGCTGGCGCTGGATTTTCATTCTCGTAAGTGCCGACGAGAGATGGCTCTGTTGATGCTGACAATTTGTGCAGGAAGGTCTACTTACCATCATAATTGCGGTGGCGGCGTACTGGTTCATCTCCAACTACCCAGACACTGTCTCGTGGTTGTCGAAAGAGGAGCGCTCCTTCATCCAAGCTCGTCTACGTGCCGACAGTGACAGCACGCATGACGAGCAATTTCGATGGGCGGATGTTTTGGTCGCGTGCAAAGACATCAAAGTGTGGTTGTACGGACTGGGTTTCCATACCATGAGCTTGCCCCTTTACACGCTCTCGCTGTTCTTGGTAAGTAACAAGCTGTAAAAATCAACTTCAATCCGCTCATGACTTATAGCCAACAATCATCCGCGACATGGGCTACACTTCGGCGCAGTCTCAACTCCTCACCATTCCTCCGTATGCTGTGGCAACACTCTTCACCATCTTCTGGGCTATCCTTTCGGAGCGCTATGCGAAGCGCGCACTCTTCATCATCATCACTTCAACCGTGGCCATCATCGGGTACATCATCCTTCTGGCGAACAAAGATCCCAAAGCACGACCAGGCGTCTCCTACGTCGGAACTTTCTTCGCCGCGATTGGCATCTACCCTTCCGTGGCTCTTGTATTGTGCTGGCCTGCAATCAACGTCTCTGGGCAAACGAAGCGTGCGACTGCGAATGCGATGCAGATTTCTATTGGCAACCTTGGTGCGGTGCTCGGTACACAGCTGTACCGGCCAATCACGGCACCCAGATACATCCTAGGGCATTCCTTTGCGCTCGGGTATTTGTGCATGAATATTGTTGTTGTAAGTACTCTGTGGTATGTCCTCAATAAGGAGAACAAAGCCAAAGAGCAGCATCTGCTCGAACATCCGGAGACGCCTGGGTTCCACGACAGCGACGAGGACCTGAGACAGGGCGATCAACATCCGCGGTGGAAGTTTCAGGCGTAGACTAAAGACGTGATTCGAAGTTAAGCTGGGGTGCCGCACATTGGCTGAGATCAGACAAAGACTTGGCGTGGGCGATTAGTATATGAGGCTTGGCGCTAGGGCCGACTTCTTTGGCACGGCTGAGAGTCGTGACATGGTGCAGTTTTAGCCGACAATGAAGAGCACGAGTGTGACGACGCTCAGCAACCTGACGCGTCCTGCACCATGAAGTTGTCGATAAGCATGATACTGTGAATGACCGAGGAGGCTAGATCGTGTTGGAGCCGTCATCAGGGCTGGTGGTGGGCTGATGACCTGAAAGCAACATCGAGGGTGGCGCTGAGGAAGCACAACAACAACAGAACATCGTTGAGAATCTCGACCTCATTGTGCGATCTGGACAACCGTTACCAAGCCCCAGATTTGGCGATAAGCACCGCTGATGTCGTCCAAGGCCATGCTGTAGATCGGATGTCCACTAAGCCACAAAAGCCGCTTATTCAGCCAGCTTGGCCAATCAACGTCTCGTACGTCATCCATCTCTGCATAGCGCTACCCCGCTTCTGGCCCCTGGCAACGCTAGCAGTGAATTGTGTACGCGTGCGCGACACCAAGACACCGAGGACACCGCTCTGCCCTGTACCTTTTCCTCCTTGCAGCTACTTCCTGCCCATATAACGATCATTGGCAGGGGAAGCACTCCGACGCCTATTGATTCTACAAAACGCCATCGTCTGCCGCAATCATGTCGTCATACTTTGACCTTCCACCCCAGCAGAAGGCAACGGCCGCCGATATAGAAGCCGTGCCCGAGGAGCAGAAGCAGTTTGGCCGCATGAACGTCCTGTCACCAGCACTCACGCAACTCCTGGACGATCTAGGACAAGAACAATCCGACAGCGACAGCGAGGAAAGAAGTCCATCGGACCAAGAAGACATTAAGAAGCTGGACACGGTCTCCAAAAAAGACCATTCGCAGAAGTTACGCCAGGACAAGGCACTAGCAACTAAACCACCAAAAGCAAGCTTGTTGTCCCCCGAGAGGGCCGAACGCTCGCCGACTAAGAAGTCGCCGGCGCGATCCGCTGCTAGTGGGCCCTCAAAGCCTAAGCAACCTCATATGGCACGCTTCCATTCGCTCAGAAGCATGCTGTTTTCCAACACCATTGAGGACAAGATGAAGACAGCGACCCGCGAAGATGTCGAGAGAGACGAAGCCGCGGCCAACAAGTGGAAGAGCCAGCATGATCAACGCCAGATGACCCACCGACCAAAGACGCCTGAAAAGGACGCACAGGGAAGGCCACACGGTTTGGGATCGCGACTGAAAACGAGTATACGTCGGATGACGAGCAAGGAGGTTCCGACGATGGTAACCCTCAACGAAGATGGCGCAGCACATGACTTCAGTGACCAGGGCTCGACGGCGAGCTCTGATAACGAAGAGCCTCAGCCATACCAGTGGAAGCCACGTGAGGCAGATGAGGAGAGCATAGACCATTCGGATGTTGAAGACTTGGTACGCTGGGTCAGTCGACGAGATCCACCCAGTGACGGCGAAGCAAGAGCAGAGAAAGTACCAGCCGTGACCTTGACCAAGGCCGACAGTGGTCATGACAGCATAGGAGATTCGGACGTCGACGAACTGGTACGATTCGCGAGCCGGAAATCAACTGGATCCGAGACGAAGCAGGAGGTGCACACTGGCTACAGCGACGCTTCCACCGCATCAGACTCAGAGCAAGAACCGGAGCACGACTCCTCTGAGGACGAAGATGCCGATGACCTGGTCCGATGGATATCTCACCGCGACGGACCCACAGCAGGTCCAGTACGAAAAGGCCAGCAACCCGAGCCGCAACCAAGACACAATTCCGATGTCCCAGAATTCGGCAACTGGGTGTCGCGCTCGGAAGGCACCAAAGCAACACGTGACACACTCGAGGAGCCAGAAGAAGAGCCAGAGCGAGGTCGTCCACTTAGCCGCGAGAGGCAGACGCGACCGAAACCGAAGAACCACCTCACAGACGAGGACGTCAATGACCTCGTGAAGTGGGTATCGCGCAAGGATTCGAAACAACAGAGCCCATCGGAGCCGCAGGAATCCACGATCGATGAGCTGCAACACCAAGAAGACGCGAGGAAGCAGCAAGTAGGCATGTCGATCGACGAAGGCAGCCTCTCACACAGCGATGTCAAAGAACTCATCGAGCACGTCAAGACATCGGACGTCGCGCTGCAGGGCTCGGAACCGACTGTGCAGGTCTCGTCGGGGCCGGAGACGGGCGATATTAATCAGTTGCGGGCAGACTATCGCGAGTCGAAGGATATCGCGGCGCAGGATTATTTGAATAAGAGCAGGGGAGGCCACGCGCCGATGGAAAGTGATGGGAAGAAGACTGGGAGACCGCATAGTGGGAGCTTGGGGCACGAGGACGTGGATGAGCTTGTGAGGTGGGTTAGTGCGAAGAGGTGAGCGTGGTTGTTGTTGTGGTGGTAGTATTGTATGGGTGGGGACTTGAAATGGGTCATTTCTTTGAGCACTCGAGTTGATACCATTTTATTCAGACATATAATCTGTTCATGCTACGTTCTGCGCAAGGTGTACCCAGTATCAAATCTTTTGTGAAATACTTGCAATACTACCAGGGATCTCGAACAGACATATGGCACTTGTGGTGGTCGAAATTAGAGGTTGATACGCTAATATACGACGATTTCAAGCGATGATTTACCGCTGGTATCAGTCGCATATTCCGGCTCATGTTGTTAAGGGTTGCGAGGCAGGCGAAATACTTGGGTTTTGGACTATGGTGTGGGTATCAGATGGCAGACGAAGGAATAAGGAGGATAAGGGATGGTATGGATATGTAGATACTATCTCCTTTGGTTCGTACCGTTCATTTCAGTTGAGCCTAGATCTAAGCTGCAGCTACTTTAACGGAGCCAAGAGATCCCGCTTCAATTCCATGGTCTCCAGACGTGTATGCGGTCGAAGCGCCGCTGAAGTCTCCGTTCGCATACACTGTTGCAGTAGCGCCATCGCTGACACGAAGGAGCTGGAGATCCTCGGTCTTGATACCTGCGTCCTCGAAGAAAACAGGCAAGAAGTCACCTTTTGGTAGGGAGATTCCGGCCCCGTTGGCATCGCTGCTGGTGAAGAGTGAAGCGCCGCCGGCGATCAGAGGCACGGGGATATTGTCAATGAAGCTGAGCTTGAGGACATATCCTTGCGAATCCGCCGGCTTGGAGGGGAGTTGGATTTTCAGTGCAGACGCCTCTTGCTTCCACTCAGTCACATCGATGTACTGCCCGGTCGAGTCTCCAAGCAATTTGACGGACGCCAGATTGCTCAAGTCGACCTGCGCGCTGGCCCCTAGTGCCTTGATAGACGCCGCACCGCTTCCAGGCCAGCCCAGCATGGTAGCATACAAGACGTCCTTGGCCTTGTTGCGCGTAAACCGGATGTCTGAGCTGTTTCCAGTAAGTGGCGCGGTGAAGGAATCACCACCAGCCGTGTTCGGTCCCTCGCCGTAAATGTCCCAAGCACGGGTCTCGTAGACAGACTCACCATAACGTCCAAGGTACGCGCCGATGTCAGAGAGGACCTTCTTTTGCTCGGCTGGTAGGATGCCAGCTGCGGTTGGTGAGATGTTGAGCAGCATGTTGCCATTCTTGCTGATGCGATCGAGCATAGAATGTATCATCTGCGTGGAGTCGTAGTACTTGATGCCAACAGTGTAGCTCCAACTAGATGCGCTGATGGCGTCGTCGGTCAGCCAGTATGGGCGTACGATGTCGGCCGGACCACCACGTTCGAAGTCTGCGACGGCAGATGTGTTGCGGAAACCAGAGTCGAAGTGCTTGTAGGTTGTGAGAACGTCTTTGTTCCACTCAACGCCACGGTTGAAGTAGTGTGCGAGGAACTCGAGGCGCTGCTCTTCGCCGATACTACAGGAGACACCGGGGGCACCCTGACAGTATCCAGGGCTGTCAAGTGAAAAATCGTTCCAGATCATATCTGGCTGAACATGGTTGAGGACCTCGAGCTGCTTGGCGAGCCAGAGCTCATCCGACTTCTCCTTTCCAAGCTGACCGTAGAACTTCTGGAGACTGCTGTTCGTTTGCTGGGGCGCGTACTGGTAGAAGCCATTGGTGTTGAAGGCCTGATGCATTGCGATCATGAACTTCATGCCGTGGTCTCTAACCTTGCCCTCCCAAAACTTGACCAGGTCCATTCCAGGACCATACGCGACTGAGTTCCACTCGTTCACTTTGCTATCCCACATCGAGTAGCCGTCGTGGTGCTCAGCCACGGGCCCAGCGAATCTGGCACCTGAGGCATTGACAGCGACGATCCAATCCTCAGCATCCCATGCGCCGCCCTCTGAGGATAGAATAGGGTGGAACTGCACAAAACTGCCGTTCAGATCGTTCGCGCCAGTGACGAAATGGTCATATCCCCAGACCTCGGGCGGTCCATAGCGACGGGTATGTTCTTTGCGCGCATCGCTGTCGGGCTCGTAGACATAGCGGCCATACCATTCGCTAGCAAATTGGGGTGTCGTGAAAGCGCCCCAGTGCCAGTATACACCAAATTTGGCATCGCGAAACCATTCAGGAGAGGCGTTGTGTGCGTCGGTCGATGGCCATGTTGGCTCATATGGTCCTGTCGCCTGTGCAGCAACAATACCTGAAAATAAACCCGCTGCAAACGAGGTCGTGGAGGAGATTGAGGTCCTCATTTTGCTGTGCGACTTGGAAGATGTTCCGAACCTTTGGGGTACTTGGTCGCGGTCGCATTTTAAGGCCCCCTTGTAGCAGCATGCTTGTCATGTCCATCATCGTCACCTGTTCTATACCAGTATGCTTCTGGGTGTAGTCTTCCGAGATCTATAGTCATGGGTTGCATCATTGTCCAGGGCGATGTTGCTTTCCCCGGGTTTTTAGCGTGTGGAGGTGATGGTTGCGAATCCCAATGCGGCATAGCTGGCGCGCAATTCAGGTTCCCCGCGCCGGTATCTTGTCGGTAGAACTCGAAGCTTGACCTTTTCAGACTTTTATCCATGATGATCACCCAGAGCTTCCTCTTGCAGTAATGCACGGCCGATTGAGACGATGTAACAGAGGGCCCTCGGCACGATGGAAATATCCCATCAATGATAACATGTGGTTCTCCCGCCATGCTCATCCGAATACCTTTGGAGGGAGCATTCGATGGCTGCGATGGCTGTGATGAGTTCACTGTGCATTGAGTGGTTCCCCCTACTTTTCTCCAACTGCTGATGATTCTTTCAGCTCTCTCCGCCGTGGGCTGCAGTCACACGCAAGCTCGGGTCCAATTAGCCCGCTTCTCCGCTCGCTATAACTATTGGCCGTCCCTGCCACCTGGACTCGTGAAAGTTCCTTGCAGTCCGACCTGGCGACGAACCCTTTTTGCTAGCTATTTCCGAGCCCATTGATCGACCATGGCACCCACGCGAGAACGTGTGTTGACATGTTCCAGCTGCAGGCTACCCAGACCTAGCTCTGAACACCCAGCTCTGAACCTCGCAGGTCCACACTGATCTGATTGTAATAGTCAGCTTGAAGGCGAAAAGCTGCCAGTATCGAGTCGCTACACGTTTGCCTGAGCTTCTTTCCCGCCGAGAAGACTCATGTCTGGCAGACATTATACACATCGCAATAACACTTTTCGTACACGGGACAGCTACTCGATGTTAGCAGAGGCGCCCTCCAAGTCGAACAGGCCGGGACGTACTACACAGGATCTTGACCGAACAAGATGTGCCAGAGATATTCGAAAACGCGCCCACTTGTTTCATCCTTCAGAGTAGTCTCCATCAGCCACTTGTAGTACCTTGTGTAATCCTCGATCGGCCGCTTTCGCACCTGCTGGCTAGAAACCGCAAACTGCGCACAGCAAGGTGTCGCCAGTATTTGTGGTACATTCGTGTTGTTGAACAAGTCTCGCCACGCGTCCGGTATGGCTGCTTCGATTGTTCGATGCTCCTCGGGTGGATCTCGAAACGGCATCACTTCGTGTGGACAGCCAGGGTCGTTGACACACCGCAGATTCGCGTAGCCGTTGCTCTGGATGAAGTCGATGTTCAGAGTCTGGAGAGAAACGACATTGGAGTGTTCGTAACTGTCGGTGTGCCAGGCAGTTGGATAGCCGTCCCTGTGTGGGTGGAGGAAAGCGATCGTTGAAGGCAGGTTGTTGTAGTTCTGCACGATGTACGCGAGGTACGCATTTGCTTCCATTCCCTTATTTCGCAGAGTACGAAGAGTGCTGTTGGTGAGAGGATCCAATGTCGACACGTTGTGCGGGGTTTCGGTGTCGATGTCGTAGATGGCGGATTGCCAATCTTGCAAGTCGGTATGTACCCAGTCTGTGTCGTCTGTGGGAAGCTTTGCAATGACTACGACTCGGTCAGGCAGCGATGGACTTGGTGTCGCTACTACCACGCTTTGCGTCGGCATCTCCGTGGAATGAGAGACGGTCGAGTATGATGGGACTTCTTCTTTTGTGCCGCCATTTATAACCTCCTGGTCAGGTATCTTCTGCTTATCTTCTGTCTCGATCGCTTCATAGCGCCATGGCTTCTCGGCAACGGTGGTCTCAACATATTGTTCCTCAACGACGCTGAAGTGTGAGTCAAACAGAAACCATGCGCAAAGCACAAACACAGCTACCACCACGAACTCGAGCTTCCTGCGCGAATGCATATTTGCTCTTTGTGAGTATGTGAGTCCCGTGAATGGCGCGTCGGAGCGGTAAGTGTAAATCCACTCTGCAACTTGTTTGAACCGGTATTACAGTAAGTCTGTCCCCCCAATTCTGCGCAGGTAATATTACGGTGTCCAGAGGTCGAAGACAGGCACAGTGAGAGCAAGCGGGTGAACCTGAAGCATTCTCGCGAGAGATCGCAAAATGCGACTCTTGTATTGAAGTGAGTCAGGGACGTACGGCGCAGGTCAGCATAATTTGCTGATGTGGCACGGCGGTACAATTATCATCGAATTGCGCGCACGAGTGAAGGCGTGAGACGCGCTGCGGATTACAAGCGTGCAAGGTTCGGTTAGAGTTGGCGCTAGACGCCGTGCGCTGGTTGGTGAATTTACCCGGCACGTGCGCGGTTGGCGCTACCAGAGTTCCGTTGGATTACCTGCAGCGTGACAGGAACTCACGGCAGCACAACGCCAGATCGTGGTGTAATGGCTGCGCCGCTCATTTCAGGACTCTTGCTTGAGTATGCCTTGTTGTCATGTCACTCCATTCCACTGCGTATGCAGCTGCCACTCGTTTTTAGTCTTTTGCGTTACCACATTCATTTCCGAGCGTCGCGATGGGCATTATTGCAAGTCTCTTCCCAATTTCTTTAGTGTTTATTTATCTTGCAACTCTCGTGAAGAGCCAATGTCAGCCACCACCTGTCGTTGCACCTATCCAGAATGTATCGCTACCCAAGCAGACTCGAGGATCTTTGGTCCTCGGCGGTGTGGATCGATCGTTGATCGCGGATCAGAACGACAATTTCACGGCATCGCTGTATTATGGCAGCAAATGTGGGACAGGAATGCTCGTCACGATCAGCGACATACTAATGAACTGGCCGAATGGTACCGACATGAGCATCTTCATGGGATCGCAATCAGCCGTCATACAGACATGCATCAGTCCCAGTTTTGCTGGTCTCATTTCCCTTCCACAGACATATTATGGCAACTTTTGGTCGCTGGCAGGCGGGACCTCTCCGGACAATCAGACCGAGGCGAGAAGCCTGGGTATCAATTACTTCACAATGCTGTTCGATCCAAAAGATGCGTAAGTCATGTACCAACGTGTTTGAAGACGCACAACCTACGAGCATGGTATAGCTACTACGGCGGGTTGACCATCAAGCTACAAAACAGTGTCTCCGTGAAAGTCGCGAACATCGAACTCGTCGTACCCGACACCTACATCGCAGCCAATGGCGCGGTTCAAACGAATACTTCCGTCCGCAACGTCGTCGTGAATTCCCTTCAGACGGACAACGGCAACGATATGCCAGTTCTCGGCCGATTGTTCATGAGTTCTGCATACGTGATGGTCAATCACGACGCTGGGAGGTTTTCTGTTTGGCAAGCAAATACCGCATCGAGGACCACCGGTATCGTCGCCTTAGGTAAACAGAACAATGCCGTAAATCAATTTTGCACCGACTCCTCGCCAAAAGCTCTTCCCCCAAGTTCTTCAGAATCCCCACCACCATCACCGGAAGAGAGATCGACGTTGTCGCGCGGAGCAATTGCAGGAATAGCTGTGGGTTCCGCGGCAGGTCTTGTTATGCTATGTGGTATTGGTTTTATCCTATCTCGGAGGAGAGCGTCGAGCAGCCCTTCAACAGATGAAACACCGAAGCAAGAACCAGAGTCACAAATAGTGGACACGAAATCGCCTACACATAGTATGGTAACGGTGGAACCCCAAGAGCTGCCTGTCCAGTACGAGGCAGCGGAGCTCGACGGTAAAACATTGAACAGCAGAAGATAGAGCTCCCACCTCCTACAATCGTCCAATCTTGTGCTTTACTATATTTTCCAGCTTTCGCTATTCGCCTCTGAAATGTTTATAATCATTTCTCGTTTCCAACCTTTGCGCAACACAATGACCATTTCTCGTGTTGGCGAATGCGAATTTCAGGGCCCATCGTGAGCACTGCTTTCCAATATTATACCAGATGTCGTACAGAAAACGTAGAGCTATCGAGCCAAGAACGTATTGATCGACTGACCGTCATCAGAAAATTGGTCGAATCGATGTCAACCTACACGACTCGCCATCGTCCTGCCGCGCGTTCACTATGGCTTTCTTCCATGCGAAGTTCTTGCGCTGCGCATGCGATGCTTTCTTTGGGCTCTCCTGCGACCAAACTGGCAACGCTAACTTGTCCTAGGATAACGTGGTTTATAAGCGAGTCGTCAGTACAAGCGAGTCGTCAACCCCACCAACTTTGCGCACCTCTCTGCACACGTATCACCACAACGTAACAAGATAGTATATAAAGATTTAAGCAGTAGATTAAACAGTAGCTAGGCTATCTTTTTTGCACGTACGGGAGTTATGACCACGCTCTCTACACTGCGTGCAGCGTGCAAGAGACTGACGGCTAACACCTAATTGCTCTCCTCTCTCACGCTCTATACGAGCA